>CM021105.1:231354850-231540255 GCA_007115665.2 Sequoiadendron giganteum | reverse complement strand
TATGTGATGCATAAGAATTTGGATGGAATTTAATGAATGAATGTTTAATTCAAGTTTACATTTATGATGATTCTAACAATAATGTATATGATGCATATGATTGTATTGTTATTGGCTAACTACTGGTATGATGTACTAAGTTGGATGTAGGTGTAGCTAGGGAAAATAAGATATAAAACTAAAACAACAGGATATGAAAACCCTAACAAGCACAATAGAGCACAAACTAGCATGAAATGAAAACAAGAAAACAAAGCAAACTGATATCCAAACTAGATTTGATTTATATCCATTGCTCTTTTCCATCTGCATGAGAATGCAAGATTTTGAAGGTTTGATTGTTGATTGCTCAATTTCACAGCATAACAATGAGATGAAGATAATAGAAGAAAAATAGATAGATAGATAAGAAGATTGAGAGAAATTTTGGCAGAGTGAGGATGCTAGAAAAAGATCCCCCAAATGGCATGTGAAAGGCTTGATTTATGGGAGAAGGTTGATTTGATTCGATGGCCAAGATTAAAATTCAAATTTGTGATATGTATGGCTAGGATTAAAAGTTTATTTTAGTGCCTATGACGCACATTAAGTGGGTTATGACATGAGGCTAAAATTAAGATGTGAGGAAATAAGTGGGATTCTTTTATTTATTTGGAGAGAAAAGATGCCTATGACGCACAATGAATGGGGGTAAAAATAGGATGTGAGTGGGACTCTCATAATTTAAATAGTAAAATTATTTAAATTATTTATGCAAGTGAAGAGTTGTAGTCATGTGACACATGTTGCAATGTGACAATAAGTGAGGGATTAATTCAAATATTTAATTTGAATTATTTTGAGACATGTGAATTGGGAATTAATTAAATAAATGAGATTTATTTAATTAATTGGGAAGGTGATTTAGTGGAATAAATGGGATAAGTGGGATAATGTAATGACTTAGGATAAAATATTACAAAATGTCTTACAAGGTCATGTATCGACTAGGTAATATTATGACATGGACAATTTTAGGTGTCTACATTTTGCCCCTCTTTGAGATGATGTTCGAGATGGTGAGATTTATGTCAAGTAACATCATTTCAAAGAAGATAAGGTATGGATAGATGAAAAAAAATATGATGCCCCAACCACTTGAAGAAGTGAGGAGTAAGGTGAATGAAGGAAAGGGATGATAGAAGAATATGATGATGCAAAAGATATGAAGAAATGGGATGATGATATAAGATATGATAATGATGATGATGCCCTCTCGAGAGGATAGGTGGGTTGGAAAAACACATATATGCTCTCAAAATTAATGAGATGATAAAGGAGGGATACAACAAATGATACAAGATAAGAAGTAGATGAAAAATAAAAATGACATGCTATGCTGCAATAAAGTGAGCAATCATATGTTTGATATAGCACTAGATGTTATGCACCAAGGTATAAGGACCAAGGTGACGATGTGTCTCGTGCCCCAATGTAATACAACCTTGTCTAGATACAAGATATGAATATTAACTGGGAGTGATTCGGATTTGATGCAAATGCAAGATAAAAATGATAACACACACAAGCAAGCAAGCATGTACAAATGATACAAAAAAAAACAAGGTATTGCCCCTGTCAAGCTGTAAACCGATTATTGATTGATTGATGATGATGATAGTGTTGCCATTGTGGTGAACGATATATCCCTAGATCAACACAAGGATGATTGATTGATTTATGATGATGATAGTGTTGTCATTGCAGGGAATGATATATCCCTAGATCAACACAAGGATGATTGATTGATTGATTGATGATGATGATAGTGTTGTCATTGCGGGGAACGATATATCCCTAGATCAAGACAAGGATGATTGATTGATTGGGTTTACAAAAAGATTAGGATCAAGACTGAAGTGTGATCGGATAATTTGACTTGATTGATTAGCTTGGTTGGTATGGATTAAGGATTGAATTGCATTTGGATTATTGCTTGGAAGGATTGAAGATGCTAGATTTGAAGATTTGGATGATGATTGATGAATTAAGTTGAGGATTGATTTACTTGGAATGATTTTGATTGATTGGATCGATGAAGGAATGATTTCATTTGATGACAATGATTGGATTGATTAGAAGAATTGGTTTGATTAGGAGAAGTGATGTGATTAGATAATTTGATGAAGAAACTGATTTGAAGAAGTTGAATTGATTAGAAGAAGTGATTTGGTTTGATTTTATTGCTTGGATTTTTGAAATGTTTTGATTTTTTGGGTTTTTTTGTCCAATATTCGATGTTTTTTGGATTTTTGAAATGTTTTGATTTTTTGGGGATTTTTTTAGGACCTTTTTCAATTTTTTTGCATTTTTTTAGGAATTTTTTGAGATGTTTTGAGATGTCAATGGATGACAATTTGGGAGCCTTTTTGCTAGATACCAATGATAAAGGAAAACCAAGTCTAGGTGCAAGGAGATAGATGGGATTGATGGATGAAAGGGTGTGTGATAGGATAAGGGACAAAAGGCTCATGATATATGGATGGATAAAAAATGATAGGTCATAGTGAATGAAATGGATGTATGCATCATAAGAGGGCAGGGATGTGATCTCCAAAGACTATGTCGCATAGGAATAACATGCCCCATTCTAGGTACAATAATTAGGATTCTTCATGACAATGCTTATGACACTACGATAATGGTAGGCTTGTTTGGAAGGATGAGGTATATCAAAAGATATCCAAAGCATGTTTCAACATTTTGCCCCATATTTTTATCAAGATCAAAAAGAGGAAGAGAGGATGAATGGACTCAATATGATAAGTATATGGGTATGATAGATAAATATGGTAGGTAGGATGGACATGATATGATAAGAAATGACATGATAGGATAGATAGTGTAGATGAGACAAAGTGCCCCCAAGTGTAAGTGACATAGAAGATAAACCTACACATGATGCCTATTTGCCAGGTTTTCATCATGGTACTTATCCAAGGCGCCTTTTTACCAGGTTTTCACCGTTGGATGAAGGGATTTCTCTTTACTCTTCTTTTTTTTTGACTTTTGACTTTTTTTTTACTTTTTGGATTTTTGGATAAGAGAAGGGGAATATGGATAGGAGGGACTCAAGTTTCTAGTTCCATGAAAGATGATAGTCCCATTAGAGATAGATGTCATCGCATGGACCATGTCAAATGTCATTATGCTCATAGATGTTGGTAAGGGATGACATGAAAGGGAGATGGAGTAGGTAGATGATGGATTATGATGTGGATTATGGAGGGATTGGTGGATTATGATGTGGATTATCTAGGGAAGAGGATGGGAGGCTTAGCCAAAAGCATGGACCATATGAATGTGATGGGGGAGATATGTAGGATAATGAGTGAAGGGTGAGGAGATGGAGGTATGTGGAATAGTTGTGAAATGGAAGGGAACCATGACCAATGGTTGCACACATTGTGATAAACGTTGAAATTTTTGATGTGGAGGAGGTGTAGGAAGCAATGGAGATGGTTGCTTAGGAGATGGGTGATGAAGTGCTTTAGGTACCCACATAGATTTAGTATTTTTATGATTTTATTTTTCTTGTGGGATGAAATATGAGATTATTGAATAGATTGGGAATGTGAGGTGGAAGTGGATGGTTGGGATTTTTGAGATGTAGATGCCTCATTTGACTTGTTTTCCTTTTTCTTAGGTACCCAAACCATTTTTTTTTTACACTTTTCTTTTGAAAGTATGAGCTTATATTGCTTTTTGGATGGATTTTTCTTTGGTTCTTTGCTTTTGTATTCTAGGGCATGGGGACCCTTCATATTTTTTGATTTATAGATAGAGGCATCCAAATTTTTGCTTTTGAATCCCATGGGTATGGTGGAATGAGTGGAAGCTTCATGTTTAGACAATGTGTGCATTGATTGGTCATGATTAGGATTTTTAGAGGATTTATGGATAGGTGGATAAGGGGATTGGATAATGGGGATATTAGGTGTTGGGAGTAGTGGAGGTAGATTAGATGGATGGATATTAGGAGTTGGAAGCAATGGTGGAAAATTTGATGGTGGAAGGTGTACGGTCACATGCTTTTGACATTTGTAGGATGATGGATGAGGGATGAAAACATATGTTTTAGGTGTATGATAGGATTTATGGTGGAAAGAGGAGTTAGGATGGGTGGAGGAAGTACCAACATCTTTAGATTGGTGTCCTTGGGGTGCATAACCAAGGCCATAAGAGCTTGGAGGGACCTTGACATGGATTGGATCCAAAATAACTTGTTCATGAAGGCCTAAACGTTTACCTTGGTAGTTCATGTTTTGAAGCATGTGATGGACAATGGGACTAGGTCTGTTTTGGACACTATACTTGAGCTCATTATTAGATGAAAAAGGTGAAGTGGATAAAGGCTTTTGTTTTTCTAAGGAGGAATATTCATGAATAAAGATGGATAGACCAATAGGACATGTTGGTGGATTTGAAATGGGGTTTATGCTGGATGTGGAAGGATCATTAAAATCTTGATTATGTTCATTTAGATCCACACTATTGGTTTGATTTTCTACATTTACTTGGGAGGCATGTGTCTCATAATGACAAGTGGATAATGTGGGATCATAGATAGGACTAGGTAGGGGGTCTATAGGAGAAATGGAGGTTTCTTTCTCATGGATAGGTGAAGTGATAGGTTTTTGACCATGGAATGCATAGAGTTGGCTAAGGGGATGACCATAGTCTTCTTGATCATAGGTAGGATCTAGATCATAGAGGGAAGCTTCATCATGAATAGGACCAAGTATGTTATGAGTGGGATCATTAGAAGGGCCTAGATCTTGATTAGAACGAGAGGTTAATTTTTCTTTATGCTTAGGATAATACTCTTCAAATAGCTCTTGGATTTGAGTTGAAATGGAAGTGGAAGGCTCTAAAAGAGGCTTGGTATGCTTTTTATGATGAACAACATGAGGGCATGACGGTATTTGACTTAGACATATAACATCAATAGTCTATGGACCACATGATGGACTTGGAAGAATAGACATGACATTCAAAGGTTCATTGGTAAGCTCATTAATGGGTGCTTAAAATGGGGATAGTGTATTTCATGCTAGTAGTCTTTGGAGAAAACCGTTAAAGGATTCTTTGGTTGATGGATTAGAGATTGAGAATTTGGATGGTGGTGTTGGTGTAGGACTAGTGTGCTTTGAGATAGGTATTTTATTAGATGGGGATGGAGGACTAGTAAATGGATTGGTGTATGATTCCAAAATTAGGGTGGTATTTCCCTTGTCAATAGTATCATTAAGGTGACCTAAGATTTCAACAAAGTTTTCATCATCACTAAGATCTACAGAGTTGTCATCATCACTAGGAGAAAAGTTTGACCCACGTTGGAGAATATATAGTTTTGGATTATCTTCATGATTAGGTGAAGGGGATCCTCAAAGTATGACATTGGGCTTGTGACTATAATTGTTAAGGATTAGGACCATTTTAGCAACTGCTTGAATAGGATTGGGGTGATGATGATGATGTGGAATGATTAGATTGCATGAATTGGATTGATTATGATGAAATTGATTTGAATGTGATTAGAAAAAGGATGATTAAGATCATTAGAATGATGTGTTTATGTGTTGGTGTTCATAGCTTGATATGTCCATTTGAAAATAAATGATTACACATGTACACACATGAACCACACACGCAAGACACATAATCAAGTTTGAATTTGAAATTACGAATGTGATGATTAAGCATGCACTTGAAGAAGACACATCAAAAATTCCTAGAGCTAGTCAAGTGTGTATGGCCAATCAAGTCTTAATCTAGGATGCATGAGGTTGAATAGGGATAATTTGAAAGAAAAATCTTGCCACACAACTAGGAGAAAAGGGTAACCCACCCTTCACCTTCACTTCCCAAAGGTATAAAGTTATTTGGGGCTTAGCCAAGAGTGACCAGATTTTAACTATCAAAGAAGTGTTTCTTTCGATTCACACCTTGATTGAGGTCGTCCCTAGGGGTAATGAAATCTCCTAGCAGGACTCCTATGAAGGGTATGACAAAAGCGAGCCATGTGAGGTGTTTTTTATCACAAACGCATTTGATTCACACTCACAATTGTTAATTTCCATTTAGAAAATTGAAATGTGTGTAAAAAAATTCAAAAACTTGTTATTTGTAACCCAAAGTCAAAATATGTGATGGAAAAAAATGGTTCTTTTTAAGTTCAATTTTAAAGTGTGATTGCAAACAAGATATTTGTTTTAAAGCCCCAAATTGAAGTGTTTTGCAAACAAGATTCGTGGATCAAATGAGAGATAAAGATAATAGAATGAGTGTACCCGAAAGTTTTCACTTTCCAATATGATGTGTATGATTGATATTTATGCTACTAAAGCTCCTTATGATCACCTATAAAATCAAAATAAAAAATATTATAATGCAACCATAAACAAAAAAATTTCATTAGAAAATTGCAATTTCAGATAAATGTTTTTAACATAGATGAATTAGATTTGATTATTTGAAGATGTTGTGGATCTGAAAAATAAAAAAACAAAGAAGAGACCCCTACTAAGTTTTTGAGAGGTTTTCAGAAATGTAAAGAAATAAAAAAAATTCTTTGTTTTACACCAGAAAATGCGGATTTGTGAAGAACATATAGAAAAAAATAATTGGATTATTTCACATTGTCTTTGACCTATAAATTAAATATATAAAACTAAGACCCCTATTAAAATTTTAAGACATTTCCATAAATATAAACAGTTCTGAAAAATTCGTTGATTTTCATTTAAAAAGTAAAGTTTGTGAAAAAACATAAAAAAGTGATAACTCCTACAAAAATGGCGATAAACTCTCAATGTTTTTAGTGTGGCCTTTTGTGATTATTTATAGGTGTGTGTGAAAATATTGTATAAAAATGCATAGCTGTTTGGAAGATATGAATTTTTTTGTAAAACTTGGTGTTTTGTCCAAAAACTAGCAGACCTACAACAAAAAGTTAATGAAACCTGCAAAAACGCAAGCTAGATCAAAGGATTCATGTTGGGTTCACCAAATGTAGTAGGGAAAATCAAATATAAAACTAAAACAACAAGATATGAAAACCCTAACAAGCACAATAGAGCACACACTAGCATGAAAATCAAAACAAGAAAACAAAGCAAACCGATCTCCAAGCTAGATTTGATTTATCTCTATTGCTCTTCTCCACCAGCATGAGAATGCAAGATTTTGAAAGTTTGATTATTGATTGCTCAATTTCGCAGCATAACAATGAGATGAAAGATAATAGAAGAAAAATAGATAGATAGATAAGAAGATTGAGAGAAATTTGGTTAGAGTGAGGATGCTAGAAGAAGATTCCCCAAATGACTTGTGAAAGAATTGATTTATAGGAGAAGGCTGATTTGATTCAATGGCCAAGATTAAAAGTCAAATTTTTGATATGTATGGCTAGGATTAAAAGTTTATTATAGCGCCTATGATGCACATTAAGTGGGTTATGACATTAGGCTCAGATTAAGATGTGAGGAAATAAGTGGGATTCTTTTATTTATTTTGGAAGAAAAGATGCTTATGATGCACAATGAATGAGGGTAAAAATAGGTTGTGAGTGAGAATCTCATAATTTAAAGAATAAAATTATTTAAATTATTTATGCATGTGAAGAGTTGTAGTCATGTGACACATGTTGCAATGTGACAATAAGTGAGGGATTGATTCAAATATTTAATTTGAATTATTTTGAGACATGTGAAGGGGGAATTAATTAAATAAATGAGATTTATTTAATTAATTGGGACAATGATTAAGTGGAATAAATGGGATAAGTGGGATAATGTAATGACATAGGATAAAATATTATAAAATGTCTTACAAGGTCATGTATCGACTAGGTAATATGACATGGACAATTTTGGGTGTCTACAAAGTCCAATTAATTAAGATACCTTAAAATACTGTGAAAATTTGAAGGAGTACATTTTCCTACACTAAATTTAGCCCCCACTTTAGTGAGTGTATGAGCTTATTGTCAAACTCACACTAAAGTAGACAAATATACATCAAGAGGGATCCAAGTGAAAAAATGTTGATGAGATAGGATGAAAAGGATCAAGGCAGTTGCACAAGTCCCCAGGATTCAAGATCCCATAAAAAATCAACATAAGCACAACAAGACACACATGAATGTATGATTTGAAGTAGCAAAAAAAAATACACAAACATACAATGTCAAAATTAATGTGAAGAAAGGAAAAGGGGTGGATCAAGCTTCATTTTTTTATCAAGAAGGTATGGATCAAGCCTCAACTATTTTTCCAAAAGAAAAATGAGAAAAACACACTAGGTCTACAAGGTGTGCACCTGTGAAAAACATACTTCACAAGGATAGCAAGTTGTATTATGCTAGAAAATTATGGAAAATGATCAAAATATTATGCTAATGATACATTAAGCTCAACGTCTATGAACAAAGTGAAGTAAGAAATGCCAAAATGTTAATACAAAAATGAAATAATGCTAATGTCAATAAAATAATGCCAATGTAATGGTCACATTTTCTAGGAGATGTATTCTATCATCACTAAGAAGGGAAATCCAAACAATGAGCAGGGGACATGATGCAGAAGCATCACTCTCAATGGTTTTCTTATGCTTACTAGGGTGTTATGAATTTTGGTTGTGTTGGTAGGAGTCTTGTAGGATCCACTGGGATCATCTCAAGTGGTTTAGATAGTGTTGTTAGGCCTATAATTCAAATTTGTCTATTTCCCTATAATTATACCTTGCTAACATGCTCTACAAGACATTTAATCTCCACTTGTTCAGATTGCATTGAAGACACAACTGATGGTTGCTACGCTATTCAATTTATCATGGAGTCGTGGTGCCCTTAATTTGAATAGAGGAATAAGTTCAATGAAGACAACCATTACAGTTGGCAGAATAAATGCTACTGCCATAGAAGTATCTCATGCTTCTCTTTCTTCTCTCAAGTCTTCCATCCCAATTTCAAAGCATAAACAGTTCATTCCACTCTTACATTACCATTACACTAAAATTCCTTGGTAAGACAAATCACATCAGATATGTTGTCGTGGAACTTAAAAGCCTATCTGTTGCATTTATAATATTCTCCAATAATTGCAACTTGCATTTTCAATATTTGCAGCTTTCATCCTATATTTCCCCTTTTAGTTTTCCTCCTGTAAAATCTCATGTTGGATGAATAATTGTTGGTATGTTCATTGTCTTATATAAGTGAATCCTAAGTTGGATATTCCATCCTTAGGGCTGTTGTGCCCAATCCTAATATCAATATATATTTATACCCTCAATTAAATTCAAAAAAAATATCTATTTCAACTATGAAATCAACCTCAGTCTAATCTCCAGATTCCAAATTCATACACTCAAGATTATGTGCTAACATTGGTTCTAGTATAGAACCAAGACCTTAGATAAAATTATAATCCAGAGGTTCATTGGCACCCTAATGTGAACTATGGAAATTAATTGAAAATTATGAAGAGAGATCGCTGCAATTTTATGTGTTGTATACCCACTTTGAATTATGTATATAGGATTACAAGAGATATACACAAAAGCTTTTACAAGAAGGGTTATTTTGTGTACAACATGTAAGTCATTACATAAGGCCTGCATGACTCTATACAAAATTTAAGAATGTGAATGTACAATAGTATTTAATAAAATAAAATATCCTATATGGCTATGTCTCATATCTCATGTGACTATATTTTATCACATGGCTTATCCTCTATATCACTTTTATGCATCTTGCTACCATTCAACAAAGTAAGTTATTTTTTGGGTTCATACAAAAATAGTACCAAAAATAACACTTCAAATAAAGATAAATGACCAATATAATACAACATTTGTCAGTGATTAATGAGCCATTCATAGTTTATGTATGAATTTCTTCATACACAGGCATGAATGGATTAGTATTTGACACAAATATGTGGCCACTTGTAGAATCGACCAGGTAGTACCATAAATGAAAGTATAAATAAATATCATCTTAAAAAAATTATGACTCTAGTAATAATAGAAAAGAAGAAGTGGTTGTGTAAATAAAGGCAGACCATTCAGGATTGGCCCAATCTCCTAATGTCAAAGACAATTTTCTAGTTGAGATCCAAACAAATGCTACTTTGGTGAAGATGTTCCTCTTTCCTTCACTCTTGGGGAGGTGATGTAATTCAGAACATACTCATAGGAAATTATTGAATGAGGGATATGTTGATGCAAATGTTGCACACACACACTAATAGGCAGATAAATTCTCATAGAAGAATGCGAGAACCTACTTTTACTTGAAAGATCCATTGGGAAAACTTGTAAGAATATTATATTCTTATACTGTATAATGGTCAATTATATCTATAGTAGTTGAGGTACTTAGACATTTTAATGTATACAGTAATTTACCTCCTTATATATTGTAATCTATTCTTTTTTTAATACAAGAAATTTTTAACCAAAATTGTGTCATGGTATCAGAGCCAGACTAAGCTTGTCTCCCTCACACAAGGGCTCAGGATTTTGGGACAGTTAGTCAAAAATTCATCAAAAATAGTTTCTTAAAAAATTTCGCAAGAAATTGTTTTAAGTTGTTTGGAAACTATTTTTTAGTCATTTGCAAATTTCTAGCCTCCAACCTCGTGCAACCTTTGTTTGAAGATTTTCATGCTCCTATTACAAGAAAAATCACAAGTATACGTGCCCTAGAGTCGCAAATTTTTTGTTTGGATTCTTCTTTTTGTGCACGTGTTTTTTTCTAAGCACATTTTGGAGGTTGTCGAATCTCTGTTTGGGAGTCGATTTTTTTTCTCTTTTGGTGTGATTTTTTTCCAGATGCAACCTATGTCCATTTTACTCATGCTTTTTTTCCAAACATGACTTGCATTGGCCCATTTTTGTTTTGTGACCTCTAGCATGCTTTGTTGAAGGATTTGGCCATAATTTGTTGACAGTTCTTGCCATGTCAAGTTCACATTTTTGAAAATCCAATGACCTCTTTGAAGATTGGACGTGTTTCTGCATTTCTCTTGACCTAAATCTATCACATTTTCATAGTAGAAGCTAGATGAAAACATGTGCAAAAATAAATCTATCACATTTTCTATGATGTGACAAATGTGGTTTGAATTTGGGTAATCATCCTGGGAACTGCTTTGCTATAATTTGGTCACAGGACTTGTGTCTTTTTGTTCTCATTGGGCTTCATTTATGGTCATTTCTCTAACACCTCTATTTCTTTCAGTTTAGTTTTCAAGTTATTTTTTTTAGGAGTAGGATGATCAACCATAGGTTTTATTTTCTTCCCTAAGGGGTGGAACGGAAGGAACCATGGAAGGTTGTTCAACCACTTTCTCTTTAACCTTGTTCCACCCCTTTAGGTAAAATTTACATGTCTTTTAGGTTGTTTGAGGTGTGTTCATCTTGATAAAGTTTTTCTTTCTTCTTGAATGATTGATATTTATTCCAAGGTACAAATTCAAATTTTTCAATAGGAGTTGACGAAGATGTTCCTTCACAATGACTAACTGATATCAGATAATCATGAAGATTCATACACAAGTGTGTAAAGGAACATCTTTATCAACTCCTATTGAGAAATTTGAATTTGTACCTTAGAATAAATATCAATCATTCAAGAAGAAAACAAAAACTTTATCAAGATGAACACACCTCAAACAACCTAACAGACATGTAAAATTGACCTAAAACGTATTCCTCATGAACAATGGTTTTAAACTCTCCTTGACAATTGTGAAGGCTTTGGAGCTCACCATTTGATCACCTGGTTTTGGGTGCCATTGTTTGTGAAGTCTAAAACTCATGTTTTGTAGTTTCCTAGGGTTTTGTAGTTGGTCCTTGCAATTTTATGAAGAAAATCATGATTTTTAGATTCACCTAGGGTTTCTACAAGTTCTTCTAGGGTTTTTAGCCTCTATTTTAAGGTGATTTTTTTTTTGATTGCAAATTCCTTGTGGGGTTTTTTAGAACTCAACTGGGCGGTTCTTATATTTTTCTGGGTCCCTCGTGTTTTGTGGCTTAAAATTTGTGCAAGTGGGTGTTGTGGAGATTTTCTAAGTTTTTAAATATTTGTTTCCCTTATCAAAAAAATAAAAAAATAAAAATATAGCTTTATGGGTTTTAAATTTTTTTCCCTTAAAATTTTTCGTATGGGTTTTCATACTTTTTTCCCTTTAATTTTTTTTTTGGGAGGGTTTATAATTTTCTCCTAAAAAATTAAGAGATTTTCTTGTATACCATAGTCAGGGTTTCTGTTGTTTGGGAGGGCTCTCTAGTATCTGGTTTTTACCGATTTTTCCGAAAAAATGATGATTTGTATCTTGGGTTTGGCAATTTTTTCCTCAAAAATTGTTGTTTGTTGTAGTCATTTTTTGGTTGCACCTAAAGTTGTTGGGGAAAAAATATGTACAACTAGCTTCTTGCAGTTTGTTCTCAGGCATTATGCTCATCTGCAAAAGTTTCGAGGGTTTGCTGAGTTATCCTCAAAATTGTGGTTGTTGTTCTTGGTGTGTCTCTTATTTTAGGGAGGGACAACTTTAATATCCAACATTAGGTTGGACATTTTGAGATGAGTTTTAGTCAACAGTTCTCCAGATTTTGGGAGGGTTAGTGGCAGATTCATCTTAGTAGCAGAGTCAGTGGCAAGCTCTTGTCTCTTGTTGTAGAGCTTTCTAAAGAAGTGGGAAATCTTCTCTATTTTTTCAAGAAATTTTTTGGTTCTCTTGGTCATTCACATTCTGTAATGCCCCGCCAAGTAACCTTAAAGAAAGTTGTAATTAACAACTTAAGGGAATCAATTTTTTTTATAAAGTGTAGTTAATATACACATTCACTTACTAATTAAGAACAACCTCTAAGGCTACAAGGTTAGGATTACTTAAACCCACACATACATATTACATATAACCATAGCCTTATGAACTTTATGAAATAAACATCATACATCATAAGAATACCACATAACATAATAAGATAATCAACCAAGATATAAACTCATAATCATTATCTTAATCCAATAGTTACATCACTTATTCCCAGAATGAGACAATAGTACTCAAGGTTACAATTACAAAATTCCACTTCATAAACATAAGAGGGATAAAATAACTTATACAAGTTAAAATATTACAATGCAAGAAATCACAACAAGAACCGCGAGCTGTCCATCTGGATGTCTCGCCACCAAGTATTGAAGATCGATGGGGACCCAACGGTTTTGGTGCATGTTCCACCCAACCAATGTGGTACCCGAAGGCCCACCCCCATGCTAGGAGATAGTAACAAAGTAACATGGACAAAGATTCTACTACCTCTAACCAAAGGCAGACTCATACTGACTCAAACTGACATAGCCAAATAAATGCCATTAATAAGTACAAATCTAGTTCAACTCAAGTACAACACAAGTACAAATCAAGTACAATACAAGTACAAAACAAGTATAACTCCAACATCACTGACATAGGTCACATTGCTTCCAGACATAAAGTAGATCAAAGTATGTTCACAGAACCATACATATAAAACAATTAACAACAGTTGTCCTAGATAGAGTGTCATCGCAGGGTTTGTCATGAGATCTCCTCTGGGCATTCTTCATAGGCTTCGGCAAAAGTAATCCTGGTGGCCTCAATCGAATCCCGACACTCATACTCACTCATGCGGAATCACCTACCTCTCATAAGAACAAGATAGTTGATCTTGCCATTCTAGGCCTTCTCACTCATCCCAATTCTAAACAAGCCCTTGTGTCTATGAGTGAGGATTAAATTCTCTTGATTAGTGAGAAGTTAGTCCTAATTTTCTAAGTACATTATTTTAATTATCACTTGTTTAAATCACTCCTGAAGGTTATCCAGTTTACTTCTTTGGGCTCTGGCGCCTAACAGAAGCCACTCTTCTATTCGACAACACACACCCAAACAATCCACCAAGGAAACCAGAAGTGCATACCAACTAGGCATCATAATCCACTCCAACACAAGGAGGATACAAATAATAGAACTCACTCCATACATCTTGGAGGCAACAAACACATAGTCCAGTCCTTTCAGAGGAGGTACAAAAGATCTCACTCCAAACATCTTGGAGGCAACAACACATAGTCCACTCCTTTTATAGAAGGAAAAAAAATGAAACCACATAACAAGGTCACTCCATACAAGGAGACATGGATCCCATAATCCGCTCCTAAACCAAGGAGGTGCAAACATCCCCGTTCGTGAAAACCAGGTAAAACTGAAAAGACGCCATGCACTACCCAAGGGAAAACAACTGGATGGCATAAGATTCAACAACCCTTATCCTCTAAGTTCTTCTGGAAGACTTATAATTTAGGACTAACACTAAATCCCAAAACAAACAATGCAACTTGACGACATAGCAACAAAAGTATTCAAGTCATCAATCAAATCTAATATTTGGATTTCCAAAATCCATACTCATTCAATAGGTAGTGTTGACAAAGTCAAAGACACGATAACTAGATCATCTAAAATAATCATAACCCCTATTGCCCTTTTCATTATTGGAAATCTAAAACAATTAAACTTGCTTCCCTTTACTGAATACAGAGAATTAAATCCTTTAAGATAATCATGAGGAAGATACTACTTTTGGATATACTAAATCCATATCTCTTTCATAATCCAATCACAATGATTCAATTAATCTAAATAGAAATTAATAAATAACATAATTGATTGCCTCATCAATAAAACAACTTCTTAATTTACTTATAAATCGACACAAATCTGTGCAAGTAAACTCTTTCCATTTCCTAACCAAATCTTATGCCTCATTCAATTTTCTATTTAAAACATTCAGTCACTTTAATATAATAACATATTGTTTTTCACAATTAAATTTTAAATTATGCATTCTTTAAATCAAATATTTAACTCCTTCAATTAAATTTTAACATGCCATTTTAAAGTAAACAATAATATCTCATACGTTTATAATTTTAATTCCACTAATCTAATATACAAATTTTATTTAAAATAATATAAATAAATATAATACTTTAATATTATATATTATAATATAAAATATTATTAAATAATATTTTAATATTATAATAACAATACATAAAATATTAATATTTATAAATATCAATTTATTATTATTTTATTTTCAAAGCAACCATGGGAAAATAACTTAATAGTAGTCTTCTGTTTCAAGCATAACTGAAAAACTATGATCTGGGTATTTGCGTTTTTTTGGTAGGAATAAGAAAATTTCATAATGCAAAAACCCTTTAAATTTTCTGACAACCCAGTTTGTGTAAATGGAGTTATAGGTGACACAACCAGACCATTTTACCATGAAAAATATAACTATACTGTAGATTTTAAAATCCATTTTTTAATAATAAACAGAAGGTTTCATTTTCTAAAAACATTCTAAATGCATTGTTCAATCTCTATGTTTGATTTCAATAACAACAAAATCAATTTCCCCAAATAATTTAAATTCAACTAAGGTTTTCACAATTTTCCCTCAAGAATTTTCACAAGCAAAGGCTGTAAATTTGTTTAATTCTTTTCTTCTAATATCAAATTTATTTTCTAAAACAAATTTAACAAACAAATCTTTAATCATTACTATTTTAAAGAAAACAATCAAGAACAATAAAACACAGAGGAAAACCTGGTACAAAAAACTACAGGAAGAGATGAATTTCTGATGCAAGCCTCCTCCAAAGATTTCCTGAATTTTCTTCAATCTTCCAATGAATCCAATCCAAAACCCAACAAATGCAAACAATCTTTCCTTCAATCAATTCTACAATCAAACTTTTTTCAAACCCTTGTGCAAATTTTCCAAAATTTATTTCCTGCTGTAAAAAATGAATTTTCCTAAAGACTTTTCTACCCTAAAATTAAAACATATATTCTTATAAATCAAAAATACCTAATTCAACCCTAATTCACATTACATGAAAACTAGATATTTCAATTTCAATTTCAATTTTAATTTCAATTTCAATATTTACAACCCTAATTCACTTTACATGCAAATTAGATATTTCAATTTCAATTTCAATTTCAATTTCAAATTTCAATTTCAATTTCAAATAATAAATTAATTTCCAAAGTTGCAACCAATTTCTCAAATAAACATTTAATTACAATTTCTAATTTAATTCCCACACGTTGGAATTAAATTCCAAAATTAATTCCAATTCTTTTATTTTCTTTCATTCTCTTGCATCACATTTAATTAATTAATTTAATTATTTAATAACTAAATTCAACCCCCTTGGATTAAATTTAATTAATTAAATAAATTAAATATAATTAATTAATTTAAATATAAACTTTTATCCACATTCCATTATTTAAATTAAATAACCATCAACATGTTTTAAATGCAACTATTCTAAATATCTATTTCCAAATCAAGAATGCTTCAGAATTAAATAACATCAAAGCAAGGCAGACAATGACTTGACACACACAACTAATGACACACTAAGGCTAGGGTGTAAAATTGACACATGTTACCTAGCTACTATCTCCCATTCAACTTAACCGTTGGATCGACACGCTCAAACCTGTGAAACTAGGTGGAGTCGATGTCATGTACTTGCAATCCTGCAACCAAGTAAACAACATCATACGATATATACAGCATATAATACACACCGTGAAGAAGGAATTACGGATTCACAGGGCGCTCACAAGCAAGTGATGTAAAATTGTCCTCTTCACCCCTACACTCATCAAAACTGACACTTCCATCATAATTCCAATAATCTCATAATAATATCTCATGTTAACTCTACAACATCATTAATCCATAATGCATGCGAAAACAATAATCAAATAACTACATCCTACAATAATAGTTGTCGCTCAATAGTAGCGATCAAAACATTATAACAAAATGTATCCAGAAGCAAGGTAACTGTAACCAAATATAGCATAAAGCAACTTGAACAAGAATCAAAACGGAGGGGTATTACACATTCTGTAGATCCAGGGAGGATCTCACCAATAGTAGTGTGTTCTGAAGAATTTGTGACCAAGCAACCTACAAATTGTTTTTTGTAGGCTAGTTAGTGGATTGACCATTAAGGGAGAGTTTTAGAATAATATATTCTTATGTTGTATAATGGTCAATTATATCTACAATAGTTATTAGTTGAGGTATTTAGACATTTTAATGTCTACAACAATTTACCTCCTATATATATTGTAATCTGTTCTTTTTTTTATACAAGCAATTTTTAACAAAAAATGTTTCAAAACCTAAATTTAAGGTGATCTCAATTTGATCCCAAGGCTCGGGAATGTCATGTCTTGAAAAAATAGGTTCACTTAGGGTTCATTGTGTAAATTGTTGTTAAATGTGAGGGTCTATGGTTTTTTAGGTTAATTGGTATCCAAAGGATCATAACATAAGCTCAATTCGATCAATCACATGTCACTTAACAACTTCATGAAATTAAAGATTTGCAATAATATTTCATGAATTCAAATTACTTTCACATATTCAAGAGGATTTAGCATTAATCACTTTACAACTTCATGGAAATGAAATATTTACAATAAAAATCCATGCATTTAGCATTTTGAAACATTTTATGAAAATATTAAACATCTAATCTGAAACAAAGCATAAAAATATTGAAATTTAAAGATTTCTCTTAGGTATTATCCATGCATGCCTCAAGAAATAAACTAAATCAAAGAAAAACACTCTATACTTCACCATATTGCTTCACAACTAGGCATATAATGATGAAAGATTTTAAATAAATATGGATTATTTTCCATCGGATAGTCTCCATATGCACCCAAATCTAGCATAGCACACAACCTTTTCTGATAGGAACAAAAAATCAGCTATGTATGATTATGTATCAGAAAAAAAATTTTGAATTGACCTTGATATTAGTTAATCTCAAATGAAACATACAAGTTTTTAGTTTGTAATGAAACATAAAATAGGAAAAATAATAAAACTTTACAAAGTTTTAGTTCTCCGAAATCCATAAATTTTGAACATTAGTTTTATGATCAAAAATGAAATAAGCAAAAAAATCAACACATGAAACAATGAACATAGTGATTACCCTGGGAAAAACCTCCTACTCAAGGGAGAAAAAACCCAACAAGAAATTCTCTGTATAAATCAGAATAATATGTGTAGAAATAGAACACAAGATCAGGCCCTAGAAGAGGTAGATTTCATAGAATAGATCTGCACTTAAATATAGTGCAAATTCCTTAGATATAAAATATCTTCTCTTCTCCTTGAGGTGAATCTGTTCCTCTTGACTGTGAATCTACTGCTAAAGGAATTCAAATTGGAGATGAGATTAAAATTGATAGAAATGAGAGGACTCTATCCTCTTTATATACCAAGATAGACACCCTCCTTTCTAGGGATGACCTAGAAATAAATATAATTTTGTTTATAAAACAAGAGGCCGACCTGCCTTGATTACATTTTATTTAAGAAAAATAGCTCTCGAAGCTACAAAACACTAACACTCCCTCTTAGCTAGGGATTTATTTTTATATATCCTCATCATGGAGTCTCTCAACATGATGCCTACAATGGCTACACTCGTATGTGGAAAAAAACACCTTAGTCTCAAAGATGTACAAGAGTTCATCATGGAGTCTCTCAACATGATGTCCACAATGGCTACACCCATTTATGGCAAATACATCTCAGTCTCAAAGATGTACAAGGGTTCATCACAAAGTCTCTCATCATGATATCCACAATGGCTAGTCCCATGTGTGGAAAGAAATACATCTCAGTCTCAAAAATGTACCAGGGTTCATCATGGAGTCTCTCAATGTGATGTCATCATGGAGTCTCTCAACATGATGTATCATCTCAGTCTCAGTGATGAACAAGGGCTTGTACCTCATATTTCTCCATCTCAAAAAAATATACACTACAAGGGATTTCACCTCATACTTATCCATCTCAAAGAAATATACACTGAAATGGCTTTCAAATCATATTTCTCTATCTTAGAGGAATATACATTGCAACAAATATTCATGATGATGCAACTCCCTTTGAAGCTCCAAGTACTTGCATCGACGTTTTAACCTCCTCATCCAAGATTGCCTCCAATGCTTGCCTTACACACTTTCGACACTATTTTTTTTTTTTGAAAGTCCAGAACTTAGTCCTCCTTGACCTCATCCTAGATCACCCTATACTGAATACGTTTGTGCTGCTACAAATTTCAAAACAAGGTTGATTTCCTTGTGCAATTCCATTCTCTATAGCTGAAGAGGTCTTCCAAGGACTTAGCACCTAGCCTTGCAACATTGCAAACCATTTAGTTGACACCTTCACTTCTTCTTAGTGAGTCACATTAGTTCCTCGAGTCATAGGACACAAAATCCCGTCTCAATATAAAGATTACAAAAATACTTTGGAAGTGAACTCCCCTCCATTGACTAATCTCAAAACCTTAATCCTCTTCCCGAACATGATCTCAACTCATGTCTTGAATTCTCAGAATCTAACTACCTTTGAATGGTAGGAGTGTAATCGAGGGATGAATCCATATCCATAGGAGCCTCCTACTCCTCAATGACTAATCTCTAATAATCATTACCTCAAATAATGAGGTTTTCAATATATCTTCAAATAATCCAACATCCTTTTGATCCTCAATCAATCCTCAATTTGCAACTAATTTGTATTAGAATCTAATTTTGTATGCATAAGTTGATGATTCATTTCCTCCAATTTTTGAACTTTTGTGATTATTTTTTCCTCTTTCTACTTAAATTCCCTGATATGAGCTTCCAAATCATGCTTTAGCACCCCAATTCTATCACTAAGTTTGGTGGATTGGTCTCATCAGACTTGGTGATGTTATTCACTTTCATTTGTAGATCATTCTCCAAAAAATTACCTTTACTTAAACACTTGTCATTCTCCTCTTCTAGATCATGTAGCCTCCACTAAAATTTATCACTTAGATTTTGAATATATATAGATTTATTCTTATGCTCCACTTCTTTACCATTCAAGTCAACCTCTAAGGCAAGGATTCTCTCTTGAAGTTCAACATTCCTTTATGTGATTTTATCAACTTCAACAAGTTCTTGCATGATAGCTACCAACTTTTCCATTAACAAAATGTTCTCTGCCTTTAACCTTTCAACCTCAGCTTCTGTAGAAAGTAAAGAATTTTTTAATGTAGTTTTCTCATCTCTAAATTTTTTAACTATTTTTTGGAGAGCATCTTTCTCGGCCTTTAGGCCCATTAATTGAGTAATTTGTCTCCTTAGACTGTCATTTTCAATTTTAAGTTTTTGTTTTTCATTTTCAACTACAATAGTCTTTAGTTCAATCTACAAATATCTTTGGAAATCCCATGATAAAATCCATATTGATTGATTCCCAATGCTTATTGGGAATGGGAAAAGGTTGGTATAACCCTACATTAGTGCTCCTACCTTTACTTTTTTGGAATATGGTACACCTCTCCACAAATATTCTCACATCTGATTGAATTCTTGGAAAAAAGTAATGCCTACACAGCTTCACTAGTGTCTTATCAACACCAAAATGACCTGCCATACTACCACAATGCTTTTCCTTAATAATATTTTCTCTCATAGAAAATTTAGTCACACAAATTTGTTATCCCTTAAACAAAAAACCATCTTGAATAAGGTAGTCTAGCTAGTTTTCCCTCTTAGTGTTAATGGATTTCTTGCAAACCTCATAAATCTCTTAGAAATCTTCATCATCCTCATGCATCTCTTGTAGTAATTCAATTCCAATACTTCTCAACTGAAATTATCGCACCATTAATGCTCTTCTACTTAAAGCATCAACCACCTTGTTATTTTCCTCTTTCTTGTGTTTAATTGTGAAAGTATAACTGTGGAAGTATTCAATCCACTTAATATACCTTTGATTGATTTTTTCTTGGTTGTTTATGAATTATAGTGCATGATTGCCAATATACACTATTAAATCCTTGGGTGAAAGCTAATGTCTCCATTTCTAGAGTGACTAGACCATTTCATACATTTATAGATCATAGGATTATTACTTCTTATTTTCGTCATTGATTTTTCACTAAAATAGGCTATTGGCTTGTTATCTTGACTTAAAACTGCCCCTATTGCATGACCACTAGCATCACACTCTATTTGGAAAACCTTATTAAAATCAGATAAAGATAAGATTGGTTGCTCACTCACCCTCTTTTTTAGATATTGGAAGTTCTTTTCATCTTTCTCAATCCATATAAAATTCTTTTTCTTATCCCTTTTCATGGTGTCTATAATAGGTACACAAACATGACTGAAATCTTTTATGAATTTTCTATAAAAGCTTGCAAGACCTTGAAAAATTATTAACTCTAAAACTGATTTAAGTGTAGGAAACTCCAATATTTTCTTCACTTTGCTTAGATCAATCTTTAACGTCCCCTTTAAAACTAAAAAACCAAGGTACTATAGTTTTGTCTTCATGAACTCACACTTTTTCAAACTAATCATTAGTTTCTCCTCGTTTAACTTTCTTAACACCAAATTCAAATCATGCAAATTCTCTTCTTTTCTAGAAATGAAAACTAGTATATCATGAAGGTAAACAACTACAAACTTACCAATATATGGATTGAGAGCTTCATTCATAAGCCTCATGAAGGTACTAGGTGCATTAGAAAAGAAAAATTTCATAACAAGCCACTCATATAACTCCTCATTTGTTTTGAACACTATTTTCCATTCATTCCTTGGTCTGATCCTTATTTGATGGTGTACTCACTTTTGAGGACTATTTTTGAGAAATAACTTGCCCCACTTAGGAAATCCATTAAGTCCTTTATTTTTTGAAGTGGAATCCTATATTTGATTTTCATCCTATTTATTTCCCTAGAATTAGTATGCATCCTCAACTCACACCCTTTATTAGGTGCCAAAATAGTTGGAACTACATAAGTACTAAGGCTCTCCTTGATTAACCCTTTTTCAAGAAATTCTTGCACTTGTTTTTTTATTTTTTAATTTTCTTGGGGTGTCATATTATAGGCATATTTTTTTGGTAGACTAGCCTCTAGTATGAAGTCTATGTGGTAAATAATATCTCTCATTGGAGGAAAAGAGTTAGGTATTTAATGTACAACTATTTCCTTATATCCCTTCAACACTTCTTGTATTTCTCAAGGCAATTCAACAACTCTTGTTGTTGTCATGAAAGTCCCAAGTCTAATTAATATTGAAAAACCTATCTCTTCCTCTTCAATTATCTTTATAAACTCCTTTTCATCCACTATCATCACACTTGAGCCAATATTTTGGTCTTTGTCTTCTTCATTTCAAAGGTGCTAGGGTGTAGATGACTTTATCCTTCTCCAAACTATAGATATTATTCCTACCATCATGCATTGTTTTTCTATCATATTTATAAGTCCTACTAAGCATCACATGACATATATCCATTATAATTATATCACACAACACCTTGTCCTCGTACATTCATATGTGAAACTCTACCCAACATTGTTCATTACCTAGTAATTTTTTCCCCTATTTAACCATGAAACTTTATAGGTTGTAGGATGATGTAATATCTTTAAATTCAACATCTTTACCATCTCAACAACATCAAATTATCAACACTTCTTGAATCTATCACAACTTGGAAAAAATTACCTTGACACTTGCAAACAATCTTGAATAGTTACTTCCTTTGAGATGGCTCTTTCTCCATTGGGACCTTGATCAATGTCTGTCTCATCAGAAAAGATTCTCCTTTCTCTAGTACTTTTGGTTTTGGGGAAGATTTCACACTTTCTTCATCTCCTCCTTGAGAAAATTGAGTCCTTTCATTCCTAATGGTAGTTATAGTATGCTCCTTCGGACACTCCCACATTTTATGACCAACAAAATTAATGCACTTGTATCATTTTCTTGTAAATCCTTTGAATCCCCCTCTTTGTCCAAATCTACCCCAAAAGTTAGACCTTCTTCCTCTAAAATCCCCTCTTGAATTTGGCATTTGTTCTTGTGAGGTGCTTGACTCTCTTGGAGTTCTTTGTGATTGTCCTCTACCAACATATGAACCTCTACCACTAGTCTTCTTTTCTTTATTTCTATTAAACTTCTCTTCAGCCTTTAAGACTAGCTAATAACACTCTTCAAGTGTTCTTAGGTTTGTGAGGATTAACTCAACTTGTAGTCTATACTTCAACCCATTTAAGTATCTTGAAATCTTGTCTATATCATCCTAGACATATTTTTTGACTTGATTCTCAACTTATAAAACTCTTCAATGTATTCTTTCACTCCCATTTCCTTTTGTTTCATGTTTTGTAGCTTCCTAGACAACTAGGCCATGTAGTCACTAGGCATGAATTTTCCCTTCAACTTGGAAACCATCCTATCCCAAGAAGTAATCTTGGATTTTGTTTATTTTTCTTGTTTTCCTAAACATAATCCCACCATAGAGACGCATGACCCTTCAACTTAGTCCTAACCAAATTTACCTACTGCTCTTCAGGTACCTCCTCCAATTCAAAATACTTATCCAACTACCCTATTCAATCAAGGAGTTCTTCACCATTTAAAATACATGCATAAACTAGAAGTTCCACCTTCACCTTGGTTCCTTCACCCTTGACTGCAAGATTTCAACAACATTTCCATCCTCAAATCCTCAACATCCCTCTCTTCTTGAGATTCCTCTTGAGCTACTTCATTAACCACTTCATGTTCTTTTTCACTCATATCTCCTGTAACCATTCCTCTTCTTTGGTTTGCTTCTATTGTACTAAGTATTGCATCAAAATTGACTCTCATCTCCCTCATTTCTCTAGGAAGGGCTTCTCCCAATTGTGTGGCTATCCTTTTTCCCACCCTCTCAATGTTTCTTGGAGGCATCTTTCCATTACTTGCTTAATATTATACCAAATTTCTTGCTTCACTATCTTTGATACCAATAATGATGTAGAGGGATAGCTAAACCAAACATAATGATCTCTCAAGAACAAATACAATATGGATTGAAAACAATAAGAACTAGTTTCTTTGGTCTTTCAATTACAACATAAACTTATACCTTGCTAACACGCTCTACAAGAGATTTACTATGTTCAACACTCAATGGTTTGGAAATGTTTTTGGATCTCGATCATTAAATAATACCCTATAGTCTTCCTTCAACCCTTATTGACAATATTCAACCCTAAACAAAATAAAATTCAATAAACCCTCTCAAGTGGTAGGGTTTCGAGCAAACAAGTGACAGGATGAACATACTATCATTCACAACTCACAAAAAATAAAGAATTAACCCATTCCATTTTTAGAACACATGTTGGAGGACCTACAAAAAAATTCATACCAAGTTTCATAATTTGTGGACAGCTAGAATTAAAGATATGCAATTTATTCCCACACTATAAACCCTAGGTGTGTCACAACCTTGTTGAGAAAAAAATTACCATAAATTACTTAAATTAGCATGAAATTTATGCCAAAAAAATTGCATATGAATGTTGACACAAATATCTATTAAACCACCATATCACAAACCTACCCCACTACCATACAAATCTATAGAAAATTGATTTGTTTCTATATCATAGTGAAAAATTTCATCAAAATGGAAAATAACAAATTATAACATCAAGTTCTTGCTCCCTCATTTCTTGGAGTACAAATTTCATTCATTTTCATACAATTTTTTTTTAAAAATAGTTACACATGAGCATTTTATCCTCTTTTCCCAAAATCCCTAATTACAATGTCATGAAATTTGACAATTTTTTGCCACTTTTGCAACTTTTCACCACATGTAAACAAACAATAAAATTACCCTTAACTGACTACTATGTTCCTCATAAGACCTTATATGACTCAAGAAAACCAAAAAAAAGGTTGAGAACCATCCCAATCCTTGTAGGAAGCTAAAATGCACCTAGAAATTCAAATTTTAGTTTTGGCAAGAAACCAACAAATTTAAATTCTAGGCCTAACGAAACTATATAAACCACCTAAGATGTTCCCAATGCATCGTACAGGACTCCTACCAACACAGCCAAAAGTACTAACAACCAAGAAAGAATTAAAAAATCCATTGAGAGTGATCCTCCTGCATCAGGACAATATGCCCCCCACTTAAAATGTCAACATACTTGCTATGTTGGTATTTTCAGTGGAAAGAGAGGAAGGGGGATCCTTAAAAAGAATGCACACCTCAAAAAAACTAGATATCATTTTCCCCCAAGCATAGAGACAAATAAAAATACCAAGGACTATCATGTTGCTTCCATGAGAAATATGGTTGAACATAAGATTGTACCACCAGGAATGGCAATGTGCAAGACATATAAAGTTACTAATCCCACATCGTGATGAGAAAGATGATAGGATGAAAATAATTATCAATTAGAGGAAATAGGTGCATCAGAATATGGAAGAGCACTACAATCCTTAAGATTTTGAATTTTATTACTCAAAACCTTACATGCATTGGTTGAATGACCACACACTTGATGATATGCACAAATGAGCTCTTGTTATATAATTATTTTGTGTTCTTGGAGGGAGAGATATCAAGAAATATTGGAGAATCCTCAACAAGATATCCTATTGATAAATAGTATAAGAAGTTCCTTTCTTTTGTGAAAAAGATCTTTCTTGCTTACTACAAGGTGTCATACATACACAAGACTCTGTAGATTGTGATATTTTTTACTCTCCCTTAAAGGAGGATGTAAAATGTAATGAACCCCAATCATAACTAATACATGTGTTTTAAGATGAATCAATATTTGTCCTATGAGTGTTCTGGGTAGTGAAATTTATATTAAGTGAAGGGTTCTTTGATGCTTTCATTTATTTCAAAGGAAGATAACCAATACCTCTTGTTTTTTCTTGAAAGGTAGGCTCTATAGGGACATGAATACCTTGTTTATTTACCACCACATCATTTTCCATTATATCAAAGTTGTTGAAGAAGCTCATAACCTCTTCCATAATATTTTTCCATTTCGTTTGAATTTGGTGGTTTCTTATGATCAAACTCATCATATGTGGATGCATAATTGTTGTTTTCCTCTTCTTTTCTAAAAGTTGTGGACTTGTGTGGTTTTTATGAATCATCTTGTGTGGATATTATGGTAGATACTTTCCCTTTTCTTGAGTTGTGTGTAATATTGTATTCTCCCATGAATGTAGGTGTAAAATCCAAGGAACCCCAATCATCATACAATAGTTTCATGATTGATGAAATAAAAATTCTCTTCTACTTCTTATATCGGTTCCAATTTTGTAAGAGTATTTTCCATGACCATTTCGATTTGTAAATGATTGTGATATGATTCTGAGTTAGCTTTGATTGTGTAGACCTTGTTCTAAGAAATGTACTTCACTACATGATGTAATGTGGAAGGAACTGCATTCATTGCATGAATCCAGGGTATACCTAAGAGAATATTATATAAGAGTTCTTGAGGCATGATATGAATAGGAGTTTGGAATGTAACCTTACCCACCCTAATGGGAAATTTTATCACACCAATGAGTTGTTTTCCCACATTATTAAAACCATGAATGGATAGATTCTCTAGTTGAATTTGAATCTTGTCCACTCCAATCTTATCTAGAAGGATTACACTAAAAACATTGAGTGGCAAACAATTATCAATGAGAGAATTTCTTATGATACACTTGTTAATTCTAGCTAGTATCATCAAAGCCTTTTTTTTTTTGAACTTCTAATGAAGGTAGCTCATCTTGATGAAAGGTAATGTCTAAGTTGACTGAGTTCATACCTTGAATTAGGGCTGCTACATTGTTTGGTTTCAAATTAGGATGGATAAAAACTTGTTGAAAAATATTTTGGAGCATGTCATGGTAAAGAGGTGACACTTGAATCAAATCCTAAAGGGAGATCTTAGTAGAAGTGTTGCAAAGTTATTCCACAAGATAATACTCCTTTCCAATATGTGAAGGAAAATGAGGAGTACTACCTGAAAAATAGGTTGAGGGAATGGTATTGATGTAGGGATGGTTTATGGTTACCTATTATTCCTTGTATTATATGTGTAAGAAACAATATTATAACTTGGTTGCTACAAAACATTGTTACTAGTGAGTTTCCTTAAAAAAATTAGGATAGATCTTGGAGGTAATGGTTTGTGTGGAGGTGGTATTATTATAGGAATTTTATTAGGAGGTCAAAAGGAATCTTATGTGGTCCAATTATTAGAGGAACCTTAGGAGGTAGAAAATGAGTTGGAGATCCTATAATCAAGAGAGATCTAATGGATACTTGTGTGTTTATAACCTCAATGGAAGTGACTTCTTGTTGATGATTTTATAAAAATAGGGTTTGAATGTTGATTTAGCATCTTCATATACATTGTATTTCAAAAGAAATGTATCTATGATATCATCTTCATTTTGTGCATCTTCCCAAATAGGAGAAGAATTGGGAGAGGGGAAAAAATTAATTTCATTATTCTCAATGATTGTATCTCCTTTCATCAAGATACCTTTGTCATTAGTAGGAGAGGTATTGGGAGAAGATAAAATATGGTTTTCATGATTATCCATGATTGCATCCTCTTACACTGAAGCATTCTCACAAGTGGGAGAGATGTTGGGAGATGAATGGAGACTAGGTAAGGTGATGTTAAGGAATGTGTCAATGATATCATCTTCTTGTGCCATAATATCCTCCCAAGCGGAAGAAGTAAGGGGAGAGGGACAAAAAAAATTCTCATGATGTTCAATAATTATATCTTTTAACACCAAGATACCTTCATCACAAGTAGCAAAGGTATCATTGGAAGAACAACTATCAGTGTCATGATTGTCTATGGTTGCATCCTCTTGTGTTATTATATTCTTACAAATTTTATAGATATTAGGAGGGTAACTAACATGCTTTTCAAATCTTTTATTTTTCTTTCCTAGATTATTCCCATGATTAGGGAAAATATAATCATACAAGCCATGTAATACACTATGAAATCCATATGTTTGAAAAGGAAACACTCTTCTATTTATGCAAAAATGAGATGTAACATATCCAAAATATGTAATGCTTTAGAAATATAAACAATTGTACTATATATTTGTTGATTTTCAATACTGAAATGGAATATTTTTTTTCAAATTTATAATAAATCAAGAAAAATGACACTTTTCTTGCACATGCAATAACAGTTTCTCAAAATTTCAAAGTACAATTTTAACAGCTGAAATAGGAAGTCAAAATAAAGACAATAATGCATGCAAAATATTTTTAAGACACCTATGTAGGGATAGCTTTTTCAAAGGGCGAATGGATCTGTGCATGAAAGTTTTAAAAATGAAAATATGAGTTTTTAGTTTATTATTTATGTTCTTTGTGTCAAGTTGCAAAATTTATTTATTGTGACTAATTTTTCTAGATTTTGATGTCTAAGTAAAAATGTAACTAATGGAAAAAGTTAACAAAATGATAAATTTTTGAATGCAAATTTAATTGAAATTTTGATCTAAATGATTGAAAAACACTCTTAATACAACTAACATGCAAGATGTTTGGATTTTTTTTAATTTAAATGATGTAAAATGCACTTTTAAATGATGCTAGATACAATTTTGAAACCCTAAATTAAATACAAAACAACTAATGCAAATCCTAGATCTAGGGTTTGAAAATACTACCAAATCAAAATGTTTATAATGTAAGAATGCCCGGTTCACCAAAATGAAACATAGAAAAATTTAAGTTTTGCATTTATCAATATGGAAAAAGGTATGTAATATAAGGGTTTAAAGAAACTTACACTTTACCTAATTTCATTAGAAAAAGAGATCTCCAAGGGATAGGATTAACTTTCAATGTTGAGGTGAGTCAACCCTAGTTTTGGATTTTTTGTTTTCTTATGACATAAATGAATGATGGGAACTTTTGGGAGATGAATTAAAATTCATTAACTAAGTGAATTACATGATCTAACACTTGAAATGCATATTTATATAAGAACAAACTAGAAATCATAATTTGCAGGTAGATTAGGGAAGTGCAAAACATGGCAACCCAAAAAAGTGGCTTCTAAGTTTCACCAAAGCGATAAAGGTTCTTTGTATAGGGTTTTTTTTATCAACTTACGGGGTCCTCTAGTGCAAGATTTTAGCTTCTATTTTCCCCAGGTTTCACTATCAAAAAATTAGAAAGAAATTTAGGATCTAATTTTTTATGTCTTGAAAATAATGTTGACAACTTTGAAACCTTTGAAAAAATTATCCTTTGATCAATTCCCAATCCCTCATCACCTATCAATCTACACAAACAATGAGAAAAGAAAAAAAGTTTATTTTTGGGTGAATAGGGGTTTTCCTTGGTCAAACCCCATTTTGGTAACTAAACCTTGATGACAAAAGATAAGGATAAATGGAGTGAATTGATGGATGAAAAAATCTATACAAAAACTCACCAAATACTTAATGGATTCCCTTAGAGGACTGGATTCTAATACATATCTCTAAGGATTGGATCTTACTTGAACTGGCTTGAATGATTGCTTGATTTGATGCTTGAATTCTTTCTTGAATGCTTGAAATCTACATCACAATGTTAGCTCCAAAAATTGATATGAACACACATGAAATTTGATTGATAAATTTTCTCTTGTGAAAGTTGCCTCTTAATTCTTAAATTTGAATTAATCAAATAACTATGTATTTATAGGTGTTTATCTAATTTCTAGAAAAATAGATTCCAAAAGTTGACAATTGAAAATTGAATTTGAATCATTAAAATGATTCCAAAATCATGTTTTAAATTTGGTCCTAGCACTTAAGGAAGATCCATTTTCCCTTGGGTGAATGTGTCCTAGGACCTAAATCCAAGACACATAATTTCCAAGGTGTTTAAATTAATGATGAAAATTGTTTAATATAAGTTTCCCTTTCATAAAATGGAAATAATAAGGCTTGGGAATGCAAAATTTAGGAAATTAGAAGCTTAATTAAGTTCAATTAATTAAGGGACCCAAATATAGTGTGAAAATGTAAAGGAGAACTTTTTTCTACACTATACATATTACTTATTTGATTGAATGATGCTCCTTTTTGAATATTATATTGCTTCTTTCCCACCATATGACCCATATTATAATTGAGGGGCTTACTACCCTAATTTAGGAGAATAAAGAGTCTATTCACTAGTGGCCATGAGGAAAATACTTCTTGTAGTGATCCTTGGAGTGGTGTGGCCCAATTTAGTTTCTTTTAGAGCCATGTCCAACATTGATTTGAGAATTTGTACATTACTGTAAGATTGCATATGTCCTCTTCCTATTGGTTGCATAATTCACAATTGAAAGGGGTAGAAACACCCAATTTAACCAGCCTCTTGTAGGTAAGTATACATTTATTTAGAGCCAACCAAGAAAACAAGCCAAAATTTTGAAGAATTGCAAAGTTCCAACATAATTTGTGGGGCCAATTTGCTGATTTTGCATTGCCCTTTTGAATGATTGATGAATAGCCTAGGTTGAGTTTGTAATTACCTGAATTGGTAGGGGCCCAAATGAGTCTAACAAGATCCATATAAAATGATATTTGACATTTTTGAAGGAGGTCTTACAATTGATACTTTTGATTTTCTAAGAACTAAGAACCAACAATTTTTTCTTCCATTTGACATTTGAGAGGAGGTTTTCTTCGACCATTATATAGTCTTTTACTTTTGATCCCTAATGTTATTATAAATATACTCTCACTTCCTCTAGTCCTTCAATTTTGGATAGTGGTGGGAAGCCATTCCAAGAGTCATCCTAATAAAAAAATATTTTTCTCCATTGTTTATGGACCAGGTTAAATGTGAGGTGATAACTTCTCTGAAAGTTATGAGAAAGTTCCACATTTTAGATCTCTCTAGGGATTTGAAATTGTGAAAATATGTTTAGGGATTGTGGAATCAATTTATTTTCTTTTCATGATTCTATCCCATTTCGAATGTGGCTTTACAAAAACATTTCATTATAATTTATCCCTCAAAATCTGTTTTCCTTGCTTCTAAGTTGTGTAAGCCTACTCCATTTTTTTTCTTCATGGAGTTTGTTCCATGAAACTAAAAAAAATTTACTCTTTTTATTTTTGTCAAGGTTCCCCTAGCACATGAACTTTTTGATGCATTTCTTAAATTCCTCTTGCACTAGCTTTGGTAACTTCATCTGAAGTAACATAGTTGGGGATATCTGAAAGGACTACTTTGGTTAATGTGAAATTTCTTGTCATTGTTAGCCATCTTCCTTTCCATGATGTGATTCTATTTTATATTTGAGATAAAATTTTGTTCCAAAATTTAAGATTATTTGGTCCTAAAATGAATGGGATTCCCAAATATTGACTTGGCAGTTCATCTTGTCTGAAATTAAGAATTGATAAGGTATGTGCGAACACCTTTGGAGAGATTTTCTAAAAGAATATGCTTGATTTTTTATCAATGACTTTTTTATCTTGATACCCTACAGTAATCCTTTGGAAATATTTAATAATGCCTCTTTCATCTTGAACATTATATATAGAAAATACAAGTGTATCGTCTACAAAATAATGAGTGAGTCATGTTGGTGTTTGAGTTTGGGATAGTTATACCTTGTTGAAAGTATGGATGAGTTTGGTGGTGTTGTCATTAATGTTTTCATTGATTTCACAAAAATTTATTGTGATTGAAAATGGTACTTATATAGTTCATATATTGTAGAAGTGTTTATAGTACATGGAGCTATATTTATGAAGTTGCAATTGTGATGATGCCAAGTTCTTTTGAGAAAATTAAGAAATAATGAAGTGTTCAGTGTGTGTTCTGATTGTGCTTTGGTATTATTTTTTGTATTTATTTTGTATTGATCTTATGCCTATGTGGATATATAGTAGTGTTCATGAGCTTCTATGGATAATATATCTTGTGTTTTAGCTTCTACATCGATGGAGAGTGAAAAATATGTTCACTAGTGTGTGAATCGGTACTATTTGTTTGTGGATTGGGAGAAATTTTTTTTTTATCTATAGTATTTTGGTGTTTTGTTTTAAATCTTGCAGATCTGGAAGAAGGTTAATCATGATGTTCTCTATGTTTTGGAAAATTTTCTTGTAGTTTGGTGCTTTGGAAAGCTTGTTCCAGAGCTACGGTGTGTTTTTGCTCGGTCCAGGTGGACTATTGAATATTTTTCTATGAGTAAAGATTGTTGCAGTTGCTTCAGATGTACCTGAAGGTTTCTAAGAGGTGTTAAAATTTTTGGTGAAGTGTGTTGGGTGATCCATGTGTGATCATCTTGCTAAAGATGCATGAACTTCAAATATTATTAGTGTTTTCATTAGGTTTGGGAGACCTAGTGTTTACACATTACATAGAGATTTGCATCGAATTAAGGAAGTGTGTGATTGATCCAAGATGTTGATTGGGTCCTAATTAAATATGTAATTTCTCCTTTCTCATTCTTATCTATTGCGGGAATGTTGAGAAGGTGATTGGATTTGAATTTGTAAAAAGAAGAATGTATAGTCAACCTTGGAAAATTCTTCTAGGGTTGAAGATGGTATAAAAGAAAGTAAAGATGTTGTGAATTGTAAGAAAAGAAAGTGAAGTGTGTGAACAAGTGTGAAAATTAGAGTGTGTAAGAGCAAAGCAAGACAATGGTACTTTGATGTGTTAGACTCCTAAAAGTAGTGAGCTGATGGTGTCTACAATCATTTGATCAAGTTGCGACTATATGGAACATATTATGGTGGATCTTAATTTATCTTGTATTTATTTGTAGGAAGTGAGCATCCTTTTGGATAGTGAGTCCTATTGGATGAAGTGATCCTTTGTATTTGGGTAGTGAGCCCTCTGGTAGTGAGCCATTGTATTTGATATTTCATTATTACTATATTGTGAGTTACTCCTCAGCGAGGTTTTTCCCTCATTGGGTTTTCCATGTAAATTTGGTGTCTCTGGTATTTTCTTTCTTTTATTTACATTTGATGTTTACACTTAATAATATATTGAGTTAAAGTGGAATTGATTAACGTTAGAAGTAAAGAAATTAGGTACAACTAATTCACCCCCCCCTCTCAGTTGTCTTGTTCATTTCAAAAATTGGTATTCAAGCTCTAGTTCCTTGGTGAAAATATTAACCGCTTGAGGTAGATCACATGGCTCTCAAGTTGTAAATCCCTATTTTTGATGGAGTTGAATATAGTGACTGGAAAGTGCAGATGAGAGGTTACCTAGCCTCTCTTGGTTTCAAGACTTGGAAAGCTATAGAGACAAAGTATGTTGAACCATCCATGGTCCTTCCTCTATAGATGAAATTTTTTCCTATGAGGAGAATGAAAAGGAAAGTTATGTTATCTTTAGTGATTTATGTAGAACTAAAAGGGCAAAAATTATTTCTTTAGGCACTACTTATGAAGTATGAGAAAAATTGAAATATCTTTATGAAGGAAATGATAGAGTAAAATTGTCAAGGAAGCTAACAACTAAGCACAAACTTGAGAACCTGAGAATGGAAGAGAGTGAAGATATTGCAAGCTATTATCAGATATTTGAACTTGTTGCAAATGAAATCAAGAACCAAGGTGCTACAATGATATATGATGATGTAATTGAGAAGATCTTAATGAACCTACTAGAGAATTACAGTGATGAGTTATTTGCTATTGAAAAATCATATGATCCAAATAAATTTACTAAGGAGCAGCTATTTGGAACTTTGACTACATTCTAGATGAGAAAGTTTGGAAGAGAAAAGGAGAAATTTGAAACAACCTCTGAAGCAATTAAGATAGGAGATGACTCAGATGATGATAGTTTAAAAGAGTTGGAAGAGAAATTTATAATGAAATTGAAGAAAGGTATTGTTAAGTACAAAGGAATGTTTCTATTTAAATGTTTCAATTGTGGAAATATTGGTCACTATTCTTCAAGATGTCTAAATAGAGCTACACACAAGAAGAGAAAAGATAACAACAATTAAAAATATAAAAATTATAGGAAGTTCAAGATATTGTACTATGTTAAAAAAGATGCAAATTTTTTTGATGATGAGTCTGATTTTGAGGATGATAAGGATGAATGATTTTTTCTAGCCTTGGAAAGTAAAGTTGTATCTACTAACCATGGAAGATGTGCAAGGGAATCTGGTCCAAAGAGCAAGAAGGATGAGATGGAAGGTACTTTGGTTACTTATTTTCATGCTAGATAGGATGAAGAATATTGGGTAATTAACGGTGGATTTTCAAATTCAATGATTGGAGACAAGAGTAATTTCACTAAACTTCAAAAGTATGATAGAGGAATATTTATGTTTGGAGATGATTATGGTGCTAAGATTGTTGGGAAAGGAATAATTAGTTTTGATGGAAAAGATAGTACTAGTGATGTCTATTATGTGAAGGGCTTAAGAGATAATATTTTGAATGTTGGGAACATGTGTAGCAAAGGATTTAATCTTGTGTTTTAGGATATCACATGTGAGATCATAAAAGGATCTAAAAATGTGGTAACAATAGGAATAAAAATAACTCATGGAAACATCTATTATCTTAAGAATGGTGATGCTTACTTCTTTTTTTCTCAAATTAATGAAAGTTGGTTGTCGCATCAAAGGATGGGACATGCAAGTTTTGACAATCTGGTCAAGATCGGTTCAAGATAAATTGTTAGAGATCTACCTAGAATCACAAAGCCTACAAATTTGTTCTCAAAAGTTGTCAGTTGGGAAAACAAACAAGAATTAGTTTTAAATGAAAAGAAAAATCGTCTACCAAAATGTTTGAATTGATTCATATAGACCTTTGAAGTCCTACAAGAATAGGAATCCTTAATGGTGACAAGTATTTTATGCTCTCTATTAATGATTACTCTAGGATGACATGGGTTACTTTTCTTAGAGAGAAAGCTCAGGCTCTAGATAGGTTCAAAGTGTTCAAAGAAAGAGTAGAGAATGAGTTAAACCTAAGAATAAAATGTTTGAGGTTTGATAGAGGTGGATAATTTACTTCTAGTGAGTTTAATGTATTTTGTGAAGAGTGTGGCATAAAGAGACATTATTCTACTCCTATAACCCCTCAACAAAATGGAGTTGTGGAAAGGAATAATCGAACTATACAAGAGGCTACCAAAACTATGATAAAAGAAGAAAATGTTCCTAATGAGTATTGGAGAGAAGCAATCCAAACTACTATTTACATGGGTATGTGTAGGATCATGATGGACCAAAAATTGGCGATATGTAAGCCATATGATGGCCCATGTGGCTCACGACTTTTTTTTTACCCAAAATTGATGAAATGAGAAGGGTTTTTAGAGGAGATTCTCAGCTTCCACCAATATAAATTATGCTTTACTTTGAATTTAATAAATAACTATTATTCATTTTCTATTAGAATTATGAATAAAGTCCTGATTGCTAAGTTGATTGAAAAACATCTATAACTTTCAAATAGTATCACATTTTTTGAATCTGAAACATGCGTCACATTCTATGCTTTGTATACTATAGGATTAAAAAAAAAAAATTGAATTTCATGAATTTTTTACCAAGTTAAGGTGGTTAGACAGACGGGCTATTATATTTTTTAAAAGTTGTAATAAAAAAATCATAATTTATTATTTACTTGGAAACAAATTATAAAAAAATATGCATCACATCAGGACATGAGTCCTGTACTTATTTCTAAAATATTATAAATTTTTTTTATCATTTTATTGTGGTTAGGGTGGTTAGATAGACACCTACTTCTTATTTTTACCCTGAAATTTAAATACTACTACATTGAAATTTTAAATTTTCACCAAACAGATTTTTTTTATTAAATAAAGGTCTAGTATTTTAGAAACTACATTCAATTTTCTACAGATTCTATTTTTACATTTTTTTCTTATAATATAGATAACTTATTCATTTTTTTACGTCAAGTTGTCTAACTCTAATTTTCTATCCTTTTATTGCGACTTAAGGGCCTATTTTTTCCATGATGATCCCATACCCACATTCTTAACAAAGTTTAGATTAGAGGTGACAACACTAAGACTCCTTATGATTTATGGACTGGTAAGAATCCTACTATTAAATAATTTAAAATATTTGGAAGTAGATGTTACATAAAAAGAGATGATGAAAATCTTGGAAATTTTGATCCTAGATGTGATGAAGGAAATTTTTTAGATATTCAAATAACAATAAAGTCTATAGATGATTCAATAAAATACTAAGGAAAATAGATGAAAGTGAAAATGTAAAATTTCATGAAGCTATGCATAGAGAAGTAGAAATAATTTAAGTTGAACTAGATAAGCCTATCTATGGACAAATACAAGAAGAAGAAAAGGAAGAGAAAGAACAAAGTGATGAAGAAGAGATTCTTGAACATGCTCCTAAGACTCCTAAATATGTTTAGAAGAATCATCTAGAGGAATAGATAATTGGAGATGTAAGTGAAGGTGTAAAGACAAGAAGCAAAGTGGTTGAGGTAAACTTTTGTTTACTTTCTAAGATGGAACTTAAGACTATGAGTGAGGCATGCAAAGATGAGAGTTGGGTTAGAGAAATGAAAGAAGAATTGCAATAGATAGAAAATAATCAAACATGGGAAATAGTTTCTAGACCAATAAACCATAATGTAATTTGTTCAAAATGGGTATTTAGGAATAATCTGAATGAAGATGGTGAAGTGGTAAGAAATAAAGAAAGAAGTCTATGAAAAGGTTATTAACAAGTTGAAGGAATAAATTTTGAAGAGAAATTTGCACTAGTGGCAAGAATGGAGGCCATTCAAATATTCTTGTCATTTTTTTCTCATAAAGACTTCAAAGTATACCAGATGGATGTCAAGTCTACATTTATGAATGGATAATTGGAAGAAGAAGTTTACATGGAACAATGAAAAGGATATTAGTTATTAGACAAACCAGACACGGTCTTCAAGTTGAAAAAGGCACTATATGGACTTCAACAGGCTCCAAGAGCATGGTATGCAAGGCTGGATAGATATTTGACACAACAAGGATTCAATAAAGGCTTTGCTCACGTCAATTTTTATTTAAAAGTTGAGAAAAACAAAATGTTAAATGTTGTGGTATATGTTGATGATATTATCTTTGGTGGAAATGAAGGTATGTGTAAGAAATTTGTAGAAGAGATGCAAAAGGAGTTTGAAATGTCTATGATTGGTGAGTTGAATTTCTTCCTTGGATTTCAAGTGAATAAAAATAATAAGGGGATATTCATTTCACAATCTAAGTATGTTAAGGAATTGCTGAAGAATTTTGGAATGGATGACTCCAAACTGGTCTATACCCCTATGGTAATCGGATGTAAACTAAGCAAGGATGATGAATCTTCTAAAGTTGATAAAAGCTTGTACAAATCCATTATTGGTGGATTGTTGTATCTTACTGCTACTAGACTAGATATCATGCATGCAGTATGTTTGGTTGCAATATTTCAAGAAGAACCTAAAGATGCACATGTTACAATCATGAAAAGGATATTCAGATATCAAAAGGGAACTCTAGATTATAAGCTATGGTATCCTAAGTATAGTGATTTCACATTGAGTTTCTACATTGATGCAGATTAGGCTAGTTGTGTAAATGATTGAAAGAGTACAAGTGGTGGTGAATTCTTCCTTGGAGGAAGATTGGTGTCAAGGGCGAGTAAGAAATATGATTCATTTTCTTTATCCATTGTAGAAGCTAAGTATATTGTGAAAACATCTTGTTGTACATAGGTACTCTGGATGAAGCAAACATTGAAGGACATAGGTGTGATATGTGATGGGCCTATCTCTATCTTTTGTGATAATACAAGTGAAATAAAAATTTCAAAGAATCTCATGATGCATTCTAGGACAAAGCACATGTCTATCAAGTATCATTTCTTGAGGGAGAAGGTGTTTCAGAATGAATTCAAACTTGAATATGTGTCTACCAAGGAAAACCTTTCTAACATATTCACTAAGGTCCTTCTGAAGGATACTTTTGAGTATCTCAGGAGGAGTTTAGGGGTTACTACCACTCCTTCCTTGAATTAGATGTACATGGAGGTGCATCAGTCCAATGGATTGATAGGTTACTTTTTGGTCTGGATTGATGATTGTGGTCTACTCCTTAGGGGGAGTAGAGAGTTACATTGTTGTAATATGTGGTGTGGGTGCACTATTAAGGAGGAGTGATCAAAATTTTATATGGAATATGTTTCATGAAAAACCATTCTTTTCCATTGATGTCAAAGGGGGAGAGAGAAAATCTTGTAAGGAAAGAGAGTGCAGAAATGCTTCTACAGGTTGTCTAATCTGAAAAAGAAAGGGAAGAAGAAGCAGGAGAGTATGTATGTTGTCTTTTATGGTTTTTCACATTATGTGTTGCCATCAATGAAAAAGGGGGAGATTATTGAAAGTATGGATGATTTTGGTGGTGTTGTCATTGGTGTCACCATAATTTAGTGTGATTGCAAATGGTACTTGTATAGTTGAGATACTATAGAAGTGTTTAGAGTACATGGAACTATATTTATGAAGTTGCAGTTGTATTGATGCCAAGTGTTTTTGAGAAAATTAAGAAATAATGAAGGCAGTGTTGAGTGTGTGTTCTAAGTGTGCTCTAGTATTATGCTCTGCATTTCTTCTATGTTGATCATATGCCTATGCAGATCTATAGTAGTGTTCATGAGCTTCTATGGATAATATATCCAGATTTTTAGCTTCTATATTGAAGGAGAGTGAAAGATATGTTCACCAGTGTGTGAATCGCTTTTATAGAACTATTCATTTATGGACTGGGAGAAATTTTTTTTCTTCGCAATCTTCTAGTGTTTTTTTTCAAATATTGCAGATCTAAAAGAAGATTAATCTTGATGTTCTCTATGTTTTGGAAAATTTTCTTATGGTTTGGTGCTCCGGAAGGCTTGTTCCAGAGCTACAGTGTGTTTATGCTTAGATCATATGGACTATTGAAGAATGTTATATGAGTAAATATTTTTCCAGTTGTTGCAAATGTACCTAAAGGTTTCTAAGAGATGTGAAAATATATGGAGAAGCATCTTGGGTGATCCACATGTGATCATCTTGCTAGAGATGCGTGTACTTCAAAGATCATTGATGTTTTCATTAGGTTTGGATGACCTAGTGTTTACACGTTACATAAATATTTTCATCGAATTAAGGAAGTGCGTGATTGATCCAAGATATTTTTGGGTCCTAATTAAATATGTAATTGGTCGTCTCTCATTCTTGTCCACCATAGGAATTTTGAGTAGCCAACCTAATTTGAATTTGTAAAAAGAAGAATGTATAGCCGACCTTGGAAAATGCTTCTAGGGTCGAAGATGATATAAAAGAAATTCAAAATGTTGTGAATCGTAAGAAAAGAAAGTGAAGTGTGTGAACAAGTGTGAAAACTAGAGTGTGTATGGGTGAGGCAAGGTAGCAGTAATTTGATGTGTTAGATTCTTGAAAGCAGTGAGTTGATGGTGTTTGCAATCATTTAATCAAGTTGCAACTATGTGGAACCTATTATGGTGGATCTTAATTTATCTTTTCTTTATCTATAGGAAGTGAGCCTTCTTCTGGATAGTGAGTCCTATTGTAGGCAATAAGCCTTTGTATTTGATATTGCATTATTGCTATATTGCGAGTTAATCCTCACCGTGGTTTTTCCCTCATTGGGTTTTCCACATAAATCTAGTATCTCTGGTTTTTTCTTTTTGTTATTTTTATTTTATTTTTACACTTAATAATAAATTGATTTAAAGTGGAATTGATTAAGGTTAGAAGTAAATAAATTTGGTACAACTGATTCACCCTCCCTTAGTTGTCTTGTGCATTTCAACATACCTTTCCATGCACCTTGAGCATGTGCACTTGATATTATCCAACTCAATGATTCTTCCATTAGGATGAAAAGGAAAGTGATAGTAGATCACCATGTTTGACACCTTGTGAGGAATTAAAGAAACTTGTTGGGTTGTCATTTATGAAAAAAAAAAATTGGACTATGATATTAAAGAGCTAACCCAATGACACCATTTATGGGAAAAACATAGTCTTTGGAGAACTTTTTGGAGGAATTCCTAGTTTAGCCTATCATAGGACATGAACATGTCAAGTTTGATAATCATTGTTGGAACTTTTTTTACCTTGATGGAATGCAAAGTTTCAAGGGCTATTAGGGCCCCTTCCACAAAATCCTTTCTTGGGACAAAGTATCGTTGTTCATCCATGATTTTTTTGGGACAATCTTAGCTAGTCTCGAGGTGATAGCCTTGGAGAAACTTTTGTATATGGTATTGCACAATGATATGGGCTTGAAGTTAGAAAAGGTAGAGGGCTTCTACTTATTGGAACTAGCACTATAAAGGCATTAGTCAATTCCTTTAAGATCTTGCCATTTCTCTTTGATTCCTCTAATGATAACAAAACATCTATCCCCATCAACTCCTAACCTTTTTGGAAGAAAATGGTAGTAAACACATCCATACCTAGAGCTTTGTATGGTGGAATAGAGAATACCACTTCTTTCACTTCTTATAGTGTAAATGGTTTTAACAAGAGTGCACATTTTTCCTCAAAGATTAGTGATGGGATATGTTGAATAAAGTCATCTACAATAGTTTTTTTTGCTTGGCCTATTTTCTAATGTGATACACTTAGTAGATTTGAGAAGAAGCAAAATGCTTCATGGTTGATAATTTGTTTTCCTTCAGATTGCTAGCTAAGGGGAGGTAATATTGAATATAGTGTTCATTTCCTATCTATTTTTTTATGATATATGAAATAATTTAGTGTTGTTATCCCCTACTTTGATCCATGTTTCTTTGAATTTATATCTCCAATATATCTCTTCTCTTCTCAGAATCTATTCTAGTTCTAGTTGTAGTCATTTTGTAAGCTAAATGAGATATGAGTCATTCCACATCATATGATTTAATCATTGATCTCATAAAGTTGAGCCTAAAGAGATATTTTATACAAAAAGATGTTTTAAAATGTTGTTCACTCTAGGCTTTGATTTGTTGTTTTATATATATTAATTTCCTTTTGAGCTGGAAGATTTTAGAGCCAGCAATAAAAGGTGCATTTTACCACTAGAACTTGAGTTCAAATAGGAAATGGGGATCTTTGAACCACATTTCCTAGAGCTTGAAAGATGATATTAGGTGGGTTATTTTTTAAGCTAGGGTTGTGTTGATGGTGTTTTCTGCACAACAACAACTCAGACAGAATATGATATCCTATCTCTCTTGAAAGGTAAATCTCTATGGGAACAGAGATAACCCCAAGGTCTCTAATGTTAGGTCTTGACAATGTAGTGAAACAACTCAAAGATAATGTGAAAATGCTGCTAATCACAAAGGGACCTTACTACAAGCAAACAATGGACTCAAATTTATCAGATCTAGCAATATATTGATACTTCAAAACCTAAAAATAACCCAGATAATAAAATAAATAGCAAAATATAAGATTTTAAAAGAGATCTAAGATTAAAATTACTCCTAAAACCAATTTTTTGATTAATCAAGGACAAGCCCACAACTCCGCATAAATGGTGCAATCTTTTGAAGAAATTGAAGATTTTCAGACTATGAACATTCATCCACATACCGAGTAAATGGTGCAATGTAAACACACATCCATAGTTGAACTTAGCACAAAATAAGGCCCAAACTAACTTTACACAAGTTACAATCAGAAAAATGCCAAAAGTATGGACCAAAGATCTATCAACATCATTAACATTTCACCATTATCATGAAAGAACTGAAAACTAACATCTAACACTGAGAATCAAGAACAAGAAACCATAATTTTTTTGAAACATAACACAATGTTTTCCAAATCAACAACCCATTTGCATTATCTTCTCTAGCATTACATAACAATTTCCAATCTTTCTCCTCTCCTATAGCTACTGACTTGCAAAATCTAACCTCTAACTTAGCCAATTTTGGATTTGCAGCCTCTAACCAGCTATTCTCTAATCTTTTCTGACTCTTACAAATGAGAAGACATAGCCCTTTTATAGATATTACATTTTTAAATCAAGGGCCAGGATTAAATTCAATCCAATGGATGCAATTAATCCTCAAGAAACCCTAAAAATTTACATTAGGGTTTTTGAAAAAATGTGGTACATCATCATCCAATACAATAAAAGCAGTTACATCCAAGAACAATAAGAACTCAACAATTTTCCACCTCGATTTTAATAAAAAAATATGATTGGAGAGTGAAAATAGCATCACATGTCACTCCATGTTTGAAACATATATTCCAGCTATAGACAGGTTGTGACACAAATTCCTATGTAAATCAACATTTAAAATATTTCCAGATTTTCCTCTTGGCACGAATCCATATGCAAGTCCTCCTTTTTTATTTATTTAATCCTAAAAAATAGATATAATCATTAATAGCTCACATGTGAAAATCTAACCACAAAATATTAAAATTAAGCATAAATAAACCCTTGGAAATTTCAACTCCATCATAAAATTTTGGAGATTTAACCCTATTAATAAATATCGGAGTTCAAGAAAATCCTGACAGGAAGTTCAGAAAAATCCGCGAAGAAGGGAAAATCCCGAAAAATGGCCAAAAATCCGGAAAAATCCGGATGGGGAAGAAAATCCTGTATTTGACAAAAATTTGGACGAAGTAAAAATCTCGGATTTGACAAAAAAAAATCCGGACGAGGCAGAAAATCCCGAAAAAATGACAAAAATCCGCCAAAATTTGGATGGGGTGGAAAATCCCAAAAAATGAAAAAAATCTGCCAAAATCCGGACAAGGTGGAAAATCCTGGATTTGACAAAAATCCGCCAAAATCTAAACGGGGTGGAAAATCCTGGATTTGACTAGAAATCCGGAGAAAAACTTTGAAACCCCGTAACTTTTTTTCCCGAATGAATTTTCAAAAAGTCCAAATAGCAACTTGATCTAATTTTTCATCCTCTATCCATCGGTTCAAAAATATGTACATATAACATTGATAATTCACTTGAAAAATCCTCATTTCTAAAATTCAAGGCCCCAAAATGCTCCAAAATACCACCCCCATCAAACTAAATCTAGACTTAATCCCAAAATAACCTCCAAGAAGAGAAAAACAGGAAATTGACAAAGCCAAGGTGCAAAGTTGTAGAAGAAAAAGAGGGTCCTCGCCTCTGGTAGGGCATGTGTTCAAAAGTGCACAACAGGTTTCTTATTTGGGGAGGTGATCTGAGCCCAAAAATGAAAGGATAGGTGACTCCAAAGGGGTTATTTCTATAACCCAATATGCAGAGATTACAAATCTATCCAATCATTATATAATTAAGAAGAAATATTTTTGCTTGTTTTTCCATGTAAATGTTCTATTTTGGGGAGGACAATCTAAAAGGTCACTCTTAGATCAGAATTATTCGAAGTCTTTCACAACCTTTGGAAGGAATTATGCCCCAGTTTTTCATTTTTGTGCAAGATTGCATTAAATTCCCCTCCTAACAATATTTTTTCCTCTTTTAGGTTTGATAATACTTGGTATAAAGCATCCCAGAGGAAATTTTTCCCAACTATTGATGTAGGAACATAAAAATATTAATAAGATAGAAACTTAGGCCAAAGGATGTTATCTTCATGACCATCCAATGTTGTATTGAGAAGATTAGTTCCACTTGGGTATATTTTTCATTCCACAACACTACTAGGCCCCCAAATTAGCTTGTGTTGGAGAATGTATAAATTTCCATTTTTCAATTTACTAGAAACTTCTTGTGTTTGGTCATTAGTGAATTTTGTTCCTTGAAGCATAGCAATGTATCCTTCAATAGATTCAAGTTGATAATTTATCAAGTATCTTTTTTTAGTGGCATTTAGGCCCCTAACATTATAGGATAAGACTCTCATTATTCTCGACGATAGTAGGAAGCCCTCCTTAGTCTAATGTTTTTATTCAATGTGGCTATTTCATCCTACATTTTCTTACTTTTGGGGGATCTGCCTCTAGTTGGGGGTATTGTTGGCATGTAAAAGACTATCCTCTTTAGTTGTGCAATGATAGGGTTTCAAAAAATCATATTTTGTGTTCCTATTAAATGCTCCTCTACTAATTGATAAAATAGTTTTGATACTTTTTGAAGAACGAGGTGGTTTACCATTTATTCCATTTGTTTTTCCAACATAGGATCTTGGCCTTCTTCAAATCTTAGTTCATTTTTTGTTGGCAATATTTTTCCATGATTGGCACTTGCTAGTGGTGACTAGAGCTAGAAAGTGTTAAAAATCCATTTCCCTACTAGAGAATGTGGATTTTTTAGCTCGTGAGAAGGTGGCTTGGTAGTGTTCTTCACTACTAGTGATTGATGTTTACCATCTAGGTGAGATATCCTCAGGAAGATTTCTATATCAAGATCTATAGACTTGAGAAATCTGTTTCTATTACCAAGTTTTTGAGGGAGGAGTTCCTCATCAAACTACATATCTTCAACCTCTAGTATGGCTTTACTTGGAGTGGTGGTAATTGATGGAGAGATACAATGCAAAGAAGATTGACTATGTGTGCTTTTTTGTTGACCCTTTTTAGAAGGGGAAGTAATACCTACATAAGCTTGTTTATCATTTGTTGAATAGACTAGGAAGTTTTTCAAAGTAGATCTAGAGACAATAAATGAGTGTTTTGTCCATTTTACTCCATGTTTTGGATCTAAGCGAAAGCCTCTGGTGAGGAAGGGAAATTTTTCCCTACATGTACTTAGGTTTCCATGTAGTCTATTGTTGTTGACATGAGGTAGTTCTTATGATAACAACGCAAGATCTTTTCGGGATGAGGAAAGAGGGAAAAAAGGTGTATGTAAATTTTGAGGTATGGTATGCTACTACGAGATTTGAATTTTGTCTAGGGAAGAAAAATTACAAAAATAGATTTTTAGATTACTCTACACCTTTTTATGTGAAAGGCACAAAGGTTGGAGGTCTAGAAGGGCATAGTGTGGATGGGTGTGTAAATAAATGTCATGTGAGGAAGAATATAGTTGGATTCCCTAACTCAAGCTATTTTTTCCTTGTCCCATGCTTGGAGTGAATGACCAAGATTTTGGGGTATAGTTTTTTAGCATTTAGGAGGACACAGATCCTGGCCAGCTTGCAAGATTATTTGACAAATTGCAAATCCATTTTATGGTTCTATTCCAATAGAGTTTCCCTTGACTTCTAAGATTTGGGGTTCCCTATATTCAAGAGGGGTGTTTTGCATCTAAAACTATAAAGGTATATATTGAATGGAGGTTGAAGTAGGGCTGAAATAGTAGGCCCAAAGTTGAAGGTGTAACCCTTGCCCATTAAAACATGACTTTTTCTTTAAGATCTTTGCCATGGTCTACTCTAAAGATGAAAAAAACAGCAAAGTAACCTCTTTCTTTATGAATGGAGCTTGAAATAGGGATGAAATAGTAGGCCCAGGGTTGAACGTATAACCCTTGCCCATTAAAACATGACTTTTTATTTAAGATATTTGTCATGATCTACTCTAAAGATGAAAATAACAACAAAGTAACCACTTTCTTTGTGAATGTAAAAAACTTCCGAGACCTCTACCCATTGATTGTGGGCCCATGTTTCTAAAATATGAATGGAAGGGATGCAATTGAACATCTTATATATAAGTGTATGACTTTTGGGGATAGACATGGAAGGAAGTAGCAAGTATTCAAAGATGTGCAATTTATATTCTAACTAAGAAAATGAAAACAAAACTGTAGCCTAATGATGGTGTTTTGGGGAACATGCTTCTTTATTGATGAGTTAATATTCTTCATGTATGATGGTGTGTTTTATTTACCTATACCTTGACCGAAGGGTTTAGATCCCAATCACATACTGTTGGGGAAAGTGGCAACATATTTATAATATCCCTATTGAGTGTAAATTGGAGCAGTAGATAGATAACGAGATAGGGGAGCATGAAAAAAATGTAGAGGAGGCCCACCAAGCCATGGGAAAGCTAAAGATTGGACATGAGTGAGATTTTTATTTTTCTTTCGCAAAGGATATTTTCAGTTGCCACAATAGTTTTCACCTTGAAAAAGCCACTGGGAATATTTTTTCCTTGGCTTTTAGGAATGTTTATGATATTTCAAGGCCAAATAATCTACTTTAAACCATGGAAATGATGGTATTTGTCGATTAGCAGGCTAAAACTTTGAAAAATGCTCATTAGAGACTCTCTCCCGCTCCTGCTCCCACTCTCACTCCGTGTGTTCAAATTTTGAAAAGAGCCTACTAATGGCCATTAAAATGGTTTATTTTACACACTTTATCCTTTTGTTATTTCCTAATTTTATTTTTTCATTCTTTTAATATCAAACATGTTTCATGCATGCATCACGGCTAGTACACATCAAACTTTTTTTCCTATGTGAATAGTCTTCTTATTCATACATCATGGTTACCAACATTCAATTTTGTGCAAGATTATGAATTTTACATGAAGGGTGTTAATGAAATATATTTTACTGCATTATATGGGTTTTTGTTTAATTTTTTGATGGCATATATTTCATTTTATCACATGATGTCTTTTAAGGTTCATTTAAACTATTATAGTGTTCCTTGTGTGCATATTGATGCGTTATGGTTAAGCGATATTAACTCTCAACATGATGATTTTATAGATTTTTATAAAGGTTCTAACAATGATTATGCCATCAAGCTGTATGGATTTGATTTTAACATTTCATAATGCACCATGATTGAGTGACATTGACTCTATGGGTATGTGTAGGATCATCATGGAAAAAATAGGTCCTTAAGTGGCAAAAAATTTAGAAAAATCAGAATTAGGCAACTTGACATAAAAATTTGAATAAGTTATCTATATTATTTCAAAAATATGTAACAATATAATTTCTAAAAAATTGAATGTAGTTTCTAAACTACTAGATTATTTACAAAAAAAATAAAATTAATTGGTGAAAATTTGAAATTTCAATACAGTAGTACTTAAATTTAGGGGAAAAAATAAGTAGGTGTCTGTCTGACCACCCTAACCACATTTAAATGATAATATTTTCTTATAATATTTTAGATATAAGTAGAGGATTCATGTCCCAATGTGATGCATATTTTTTTGTAATTTTTTTCCAAATAAATAATTAATTATAATATTTTTATTCCAACTTTCTAAAAATATAAAGACTCGTATGTTTGACCACCTTAACTTGGTCAAAAATTCATGAAATTTTTATTTTTTATTTTTTAATCTTATAGTATATGAAGCATATAATGTAAAGCATGTTTTGGATTCAAAAAATGTGATACCGTTTCAAAGCTATAGATATTTTTCAATCAACCTATCAATCAAGACTTAAGTCGTAATTCAATAGAAAATGAATAATAATTATTTATTAAATTCAAAGTAAACAATAATTTATATTGGTGGAATTTTGAAAATCTCCATTAAAAACCCTTTTCATTTCATCAATTTTGGGTAAAAAAAAAGTCGTCAGCCACATACCCATCATATTGCCACTTTTTGGCCCATCATGATCCTGCACATACCCCTAACAAATGATGATTTCATGACTCTTACATTAAGGGTATAGTGACATGCGTCATTAAGTTCCATTACTTTGTTTCAAGGTTAGAATCACATATATTTAATAGACATATAATGGTTTTTCTTAAATATTTCATTAAACTATTATCATTTTTGTTCATACATAATTGTTGAGTGATGTTGACTCATGCATAAAAACAAATCAAATATTTGTAACAAATTTCTCGTTCTTAGAAAAAGGTTCTTCAATATTATAAACATCATTTATATTAAGTAAAAAAATCATGTCTAGGGTAATAAATATTCCCAATTATTTTAAAAGATTTCCCACCCATGCCTATTATAGATAAGGTTTTGGTAATGTGTTGATGGTCATATTATTCACACATCAAACCAAATAGATTTTTAACATAACCTATCTTTCTTTAAAGATTATTAACTCAATTAAGAAATAGTTATTTCAAGGCTCGAGTCACATCTTAACTTACTAGGTTCACTAAAGGTTTGTTGTTTTTACCTTTTCACAAAGGGAGTTACATAGTGCAATATTTTTTACTATATTTTTAAAGAATATTTATCTATGCACTTTACCATTTACAAAAAATACTTCCCATTATTCACTATTTATGATAATGAAAATATAAAATATCAATGTAAGGAAGAAAAGAGCCTAAGAAAGTTATGGTTTTAAAATATTAAAAATAACACATTGAAAGATATGTAGAATAAAGTAAGAAATGTTAGTACTTCACAAGATTTCTTCATACCTACATACATAACAATATAAAATTTTGAATAAATGAACCATTCACAAGAAAAATAGCTTCAAATGCACCCAAATATAACAAAACAGTTTGATTATTTCACTAAATGAACAACTTATTGTCATACAATATTTACAATAGGGAATGAACTTTAGATTTACTTCATTTTTATAAATATTTACAAAATATACTATTTTTTATTAAAAGTGAACAAAAAACATGAGATAGAAACAAGATTAAAAATTGTGTTATTCAAGTTCTACAAATTCAACAATTTTTTATCCTTTGAAATTAAATGACTTGTTTCCTCTTATAAAATCAAGTCTTAGGCTGGTTACACAATTCCAATTTCTTACAAAAAAATTAATCGAATCAAAGGTTGGCACATGGCAAGAAGATATTTTCTCCACATGGCTTCTTGGTGACAACTGACAAATTAGAACTTTTTAAATTGGTCAAATATACCCATATAGTTGACTAAAAATTAATTTCAATCCTCCAATTAGGCTTCACTACTTAGATTTAGTCAATGGGAATGTGCAAGATCATCATGGAAAAAATAGGCCCTTAAGTGGCAATAAAATTCAAAAAAATCAGAGTTAGGCAACTTGACGTATAAAATTGAATAAGTTAACAATATTATTTAAAAACCATGTAAGAATAGAATATTTTGAAAATTGAATGTAGTTTCTAAACTGATAGGTTTATTATTATTTTTTTTAAATCTATTTGGTGAAAATTTGAAATTTCAATGCAGTAGTCCTTAAATTTTAGGGAAAAAATAAGTAAGTGTTTGTCTGACCACCCTAACTACAGTAAAATTATAATATTTTTTTATAAAATTTTATATATAAGTAGAAGAATCATATCCCGATGTGATGCATATTTTTTTGTAATTTTTTTCAAAGTAAATAATTAATTATGATTTTTTTATTACAACTTTTAAAAAATATAAAGAATCGTACATCTAACCACCTTAACTTGGTCAAAACTTCATGAAATTCATTTTTATTTTTTTTAATCTTATATTATGTGAAGGATAGAATGTGACATATGTTTATGATTCAAAAAAATTTATACCCTTTGAAATTTATAGATATTTTTCAATCATCCTATCAATCAGGACTTTAGTCGTAATTCAAATAGAAAATGAATAATAATTAGTTATTAAACTCAAAGTTAAGAATAATTTATATTGGTGGATGGCTAAGAATATCCTTTAAAAACCCTTTTGGTTTCATCAATTTTGGGTAAAAATAAACTCGTCAGCCACATTGTCAATCATATCACTTACATATCGCCACTTTTTGGCCCATCATGATCCTGCACATACCCCAATAATTACTATGTATTCCCCTTCTTTCTCATACTTTCATCCAAACTTTCAAAATTTTACATTTTCTAATATGGCTCAAAATCTCTGCAAATTGATGTACAAGTTTTAGCATCGAGTTCCATGTACATATAGACCTTTAGTCATGATAAGAACTTATAATATCCTACAAGAGTTTTGTAAAATTCATATTTGTAGTCCAAGATTCAACTCATCCAAACTTTTCATCCCTACATAAAAAATAATTAAATCAAATATCTCACCATTTGAAATAGAACCATATATACATTTAATTTGACTCTTAATTTTTCCCTTTTCTAGCAAAAATGGTTCAATAAGGCATATAAAAATTTGCAGAACAAATATGTACTAGAATTGTTTTTTATGTGTTAAATTCATTTTTTCATGATCAATTTACACTAGGAATCATTTTTACTCATTAGGAAAGTGTTATTAGACATCCATGGGGATTTTAAATGTTCTTGGAATTTCAAACATTCTTACATGTGGAAATTATGGTTATAAGTTATTGACTTTCATAAGAGTGAAATAGTTTATGAAGGGTAAAAGCAAGAAGATGAGTGCACTTCTCGTGGAAGTTTTAGACTTTGCCAAAAACCCAAAATCAGACAAAACAAAATGGGATCCCATTTTGCTTCAAGATCCCGAGCCAAAAGAAAGATCCCATTTTGTAGAAATAGGTCCCCGTTTTGTAGAAATGGGACCTCATTTCATAAAGGCTTAAATTTTTAATAAAACTAAATGGGACCCCATTTCTAAAAATTACAATTTTTGGCCTGGTTTCTAGTATGGCTTTCGAGTAAAAAAAAAGGCTTGGGGAGACAACGCTTAGCTTTGGACCTAATTTGACTTGCAAATTGAAGGTCATGTTAGTATTAGTAGAAAAAATTGACTTTGGACATATGTCTGAAGATTTTGTTTGTAGAATTTTTTGATGAAATTAAAACCCATTATAGATGAGATTGTGTAAATTCCAAATATGCAACTTTCTTACAATAGAATTTTTTTTATCTATTTTTCAAATTTTTTTATGAAACTGGTCCACAAACTTGAAACATTAGGTTTTCTTATTATTTTAATAATTTTTTATTAAAATATTTTTTGAAAAATAAATTATGTGTGCAAAATATTCAAAACTAATTCTTTTCAATTTCAAAAAAAATAAAAAAAGATAAGTTTAGGTCATCTTATGCATGATGTACATGAAGGATTTTAGAAAAAAACAATTATTGTCAATAAAAACTTAATAGTGTGTGTGTGAATATGTGGACTAACTAAAATGATAAACCGACACACCAATGAAACACTAAATCAAAGGAAACTAATTAAAAAGATAAAGAAAACTCTAAATAATAGTAGCTCCTTCAAAAGTGTTTTGTTGTCCTCTATCTCCAAGGATTTGATGCAAGTTACTAGCTCTTAGTTGGTGTAAGCAACAACTTGTTGGAATGAAAACTTAGGAGAATGAGATTATGCAACAATGCATGTTTATTTGCTAAATGATTTAAACTATGATATGAAACTAAAATTATATGAACTTGAGATGCTATGCTAAAATGGTGATTAGAATGAAACTATAATAATTGTGCTAAATTCACAAAATCTAGGATGGAATCTATTCACTAGAGGGTTGTATTTATAGATTTTTGGAGGCAATAATCTAGTTGGCAAATATCAATGGTCAAATTCAAACATGTTAAGATGAATGATGAGATATTTTGGAAGTAGAGAGAAATATGGAAGGTTGAGAGAATAATAGAGGAATGTTTTCAACCCACAAAACCATCCTCATTCAAAAATGGAAACAAATTGTCATTTGTCTTTTCATTTATGAAAGTTGATTAAAAGTTGAAGATAAATCCTAATTAAATAAATAAGTTTATTTAATTACATGTGAATGATTTTAGAAGCTTCCATAATTAAATAATTAATATTTAATTATGTGAGATGTGAAAAAGATGTGTAATAAAATATTTACAATATTTAATTATGTGAAAGGTGAGAGTATTAAATTAAATATTTACAATATCCAATTTAGCAAAATATGAAAGGATGAGTTAGCAAAATATTCTATTATTTGAAAATTCAAATTTAGAATCATGATAATTAATATAAATAAATAATTAAATTTATTTATATGAAGATGACTTTAAAAGATTAATTAAATAATTCATATTTAATTAATTAACATTCTTCATTTATAGTGACCATTTTTATATGTATACATTTTACCCTTCTTTGAAGTGATGTGTTTTATGCATTGCTTCAAAGAAAAATTCCAATCTCGAAAATTTGCCCCTGACTTTGAAAAATTAACTGATGGTGCTATATGCCCCCTCGAGAGATAAATCACGTGATTTGAATGATAGTGATGATTATTGAAAGAATTTGCATGATTTTAAAGTGAAATTGCTGATTTATCTCTCGAAATAGCGCGTTGTATAGTAAAAATAAAAATAAATTCCCTTTTTTACCCCCTCAAAAGGTGGAAAAGGTAAAAAATCATTGTCATTTGAACAATAACCTTTTGTGATTTTTAGAGCTCTCAGAGAGAATTTTGAGATGTCGATCCACTATGAGCGCCACCGATTCGAGAAAGCCCGCCGTTATCAGAGACCAATAGCTAATGGACCTCCGGTAAGATTTCATGATCTTCCTTTGTGATTTATTTTGAATTTTTTTACGAGTTTTTCAATTTTTTGAATTTTCAAATTTTTATTTAAGCACATAGGTTTTTGATTTAGCACACATGATCCATAGATTAGAACATATATTAGATAGATTAGCACATACAAATTAGAGCATTTATGTAATAGTCTAGCACATATATGAGTAGTTTAGCACATAGATGAAATAGTGAATAGGATTGATAAAATAACACATATAGGAAGACCACATGCATTTGATGTTAGATTAGCACATATCCTAGAATAGCACATAGGAGAGATAATGTAGCACATACACCTGATAGAATAGCGCATAGATTATTTAGCACATACAATCTCTATTTTTGTGCATCCATGGATAAATTAGCGCATTGACTGTTGTAGCGCATTGATAGACTGTTTTAGCGCATCTATGAATTTTTACTGATTTTTGCAATTGTAAGATTGATTTGATACTTGCTTGATGATTATTTTTGTATTAGACAACTGATGTGATGATTTTGAATAACACCAAGGATATACTAGCACTTGCACCCCAATAAGGTGTAATACTTACGTCGATAGGCTGAGCCCACATTATTTACGACCGTGAAAAATAATGGATGATGTGAAGAAAGTAGTGATATATCTCACCTATCCCTCTCTACCTCTCCCTCCCTTATCTCCCCCTCTTTCTCTCTCCTTCCCTCTTTATTTCTCTCTATATCACAAATCCCTCTCTACCTATCCCTCCCTCCATCACACCTATTTATCTCTCACTCTCTCCTTCCCTCTCTACTTCCCTCCCTCTCTCACGTATTCCTCTCTACCTCTCTCTCCTCCCCCTTCTAATTCTCTATAACTCCCCTATCACTCTCTACCTCTCCCTCCCTCTCTCCTCCCTATCTCTCTCTTACTCTCTACCTCTCTTTCCTTCTCTACTTCTTTCTATCCCACCTATCCATCCCTCCCTATATCTATCTCCCTTATCCCTCTCTACCTCCCTTTGTCCCTTTACCCTCCTCTCTCTATATTTCTCTATCCTTCCCTATCTACTTCTTTACCATCCTCTTGCTCTCCCTATCTTTCCTATCCCTCTCTATCTCTCCCTCCCTCCCTCGCTCCCCCCTTCTCTCTCCCTCTTGTTCTCTCCTTCCCTCTCTATTTCTCTCTATATCACATATCCCTCTCTACCTATCCTTCCCTCCATGCCACCTATTTCTCTCTCACTCTCTCCTTCCCTATCTACTTCTCTCCCTCTCTCACTTATTCCTCTCTACCTCTCTCTCCTTCACCCTCTAATTCTCTATATCTCCCCTATCCCTCTCTACCTCTCCCTCCTTCCATCACTCTCTCACACTCTTTGGCTCTCTCTTTCCTTCTCTACTTATCTCTATCCCACCTCTCTCTCCATCCCTATCTCTATCTCACTTATCTCTCTCTACCTCCCTCTTTCCATTTATCTCTACTTATTTTCCCTCCTCTCTCTCTCTCTCACTTTATCTATCCTTCCCTCTCTACTTCTTTTCCCTCCTCTCTCTCTCTCTACTTCTTTACCCTCCTCTCCAATTCATTCCAAAAACAACACTTCCTATACAACTTTAGTTTTTCATCTTTTTTTTGTTTATTTTTTTTATTTTATAACATAGAAGAAATTTTATTTTTATTAAAAATTTATTATATTATATTATTTTTGTTTGAATTTTATAACACAATTTTTTTTTAATTTTTATTAACAATTTATGACATAATTTTATTTATTTGTATTTTATTTACTATATAGATTATTTTATTTTATTTTATTTATTATATAAATTATTCTTTATTTTATTTATTACAAAAATTATTATTTATGTTATTATATAAATTACATAAATAAATTATTATTTTATTATATAAATTACATAAATTATTATTTATTTTATTATATATATTAGTATATAAATTGTTTTATTTTATTTTTATTTATTATATAAATTATTATTTATTTAATTTATTGCATAAATTATTATTCATTTTATTATATAAATTACATAAATTTTTATTTAATTTATTATATAAATTGTTTAATTTTATTTTATTTATTATATAAATTATTTATTTTATTATATGAAGTTGGCGAGCTAACAAAAATCATAAGAAGCAATGGTTTATTCACTGGATTTGTTGTTTTCAGAAATGTGAAGCTTTGCGAAAAAAATATGAAGCTCACCAACATGACCATCAAAACATTGTAGTTGACGTTTTAAGGAGTTTTCCATAAACTTCTCCCCGGCGGCATCAAACTAGAGGAGATCCTGATGGGGTCTCCCCACATAAATAGCCTATCGGCTAATTAGCTTGATTTTGGTAATGATCTCATAAATTTGTCTTCATGCTTGAAAAAAATAGTGAAATGATTCTGATAAATTTTCTTTCATTATTGAAGAACAAATTGTAATGATGTTACTATTGAGCTGATTGGCTATCAAATTTGTTTCCATGCTTGATGAAAAACAAATTGTAGTGTTTGATAAATTTTCCTTTCTTCTTGAAGAATAAATAGTAAAGTTTGATAAATTTTCCTTCCTCCTTGAAGAACAAATAGTAATGATACGTTGTTGATGTTGATATAATTCACTTACTTGATTGCCATGATTTTCTTGATAACCTGATATTCCTTGCTGATGATTTAAGCTTTATGTATTGATGTTATAGGAGGATTTTAATATCCTCTAGATTAGAGAGAGATTTCCCTGCACATGGGAGATGATTCCCAAACTATCCCAGCCAGAGATAGGGGTCACTATTAGATGTGGGTTGGGTTGCCTTCTCAGGATCCCTCAGTATAGGGTCAATAGAGCACTGTTGACTACATTAGCCAAGAGATGGCATAGTGAGAATAATACTTTTCACTTGCCGACTAGAGAGATCACTGTTATACCCAAGGATGTGTACATGATTTTAGGCATCCTCGTAGTTGGTGCACTTGTGATTTATGATCAAAAGGAGATTGGATATATGGATGCCTTACAACAAGTCTTCTAGGATCCTCATATTGGTGGTTATGAGATTGCATGGTGAGATATGGTAGAGGGTTAAGCCCCACTTCCATCATTTTTGGCAAGTTTCATTGGTGGCTTGTTTTGTCCTGATCGCAGGTCAAAGGGACTATCAGTAGGCTGGGATAAGATTTTGGAGGACATGATCCTTCATCAGACGATATATGCATGGGGATCCTGCATGCTTGCCCATCTATACCACAATCTTCATCAGGTGGTATATACAAATGGGAAGAGGATATTTTTTGGGGTTACATTGCTTCATATCTGGGCATGGGAGCACATCGTCCACTTAGCCACCGATATGTATATGCGTATACAAGACCCTTGTTTAGCCTATGCTAGCAAGTTAGAGTATTGGCAGTGTATACTAGATGATATGGATACAATCATCTAGAGACCATATATTGACTATGATGCATGGGATGATGATGACATATATCTACCCTATTGTGGTATATCAAGATACTTGACTGGCTGCACCCCCTTCATTATTGAGCCTTTTCTAGTTATGCGAATACTTAGGCATTATGGACGAGTTTAGATGATGTTGCAGGGTGTGGCTCATTATGCTAGACGGCAGGAGGATGTACCAGAGTGGGGTGCCTTCATTAATCTTGAGGTAGTGAGAGAAGAGTACACCGATCTTTAGCCAAAGTTTTGGTCCATCCATCTAGAGGTCATAGATGCACACATGACAGATGATTATGTTGCATATTTCTACACTCATCCATTTCCCAGATTGACCTGTCCAGATGAGCCTGCCCCACTATTAGGTGGACTAGTTATACGACAGGCATAGGTAGAGATCGGGGCATAGGCACATGCACAGGGATAGGTAGGGCAGCCACACGGAGCAGAGGAAGATATAGGCAGGGTGGTCGTGGATGTCGACGAGGAGGAGGATGAGGATAGCTTTTTTGATGATGATGATGATGGGGATGAATGAGGTGGTGGGGGTGGAAGCCAAAGATATTTATTTGATGTACCCTTCAAAATGAGGCCTTGTACAACTATAGTGGTGGAGCATCCCAATACTTCAGCTCCATGTATTAACATCAAGGCTCCGTCACAGGGACAAATTGACATTATGCAGATAAAGGTTCAAATTCCTCAAAGCTACTTAGCATAGGCACATGCTACTATTAGCCAGCTATAGGCACAAATTGCACAACCACCACCTCCTAACCCATAAATAGATCAGCTTACTACAAAGCGGGACAACTTCAGAGAGTGATGCATTTAGGTAGATGGAGTAGCAGAGAGAAGCCTAAGGTTAGTTGAGAGAACCTCCATTAGAGAGGTTGTTGCAGAAGGATTGGAGACTGCTTGACAGGTGGAGAATTACAAGATGAGATATTTTGAGGTAGTACCCGCTGAGTAGAGGATAGCCTATACACAGTCAGGCACCCGATCATGTTCCCACTCATGGATTCATACAAGGAGTGCCACTTGGAGTATCCGACAACCTGTTAGATGAGAGATAGGTGCTTTAGGTAGTAGAGATCCACAAATACCGACCACCTTTGGAGGCAGTAGTAGTCATGATCCCCATCTAGATACCCCTCACTAATGATTATGTATACACTCCTTGTATTTTACTTATATATCTTGTTCACACATTTGATATCCTTATACCCATGGACATTTATTTTAATGAGATTATGAGATGCAGTGGTGATTTAATATGCATATTTCTTTGATTATGCTATGATGAATGGTTGTATGTATTTTTGTTTTCTATATGCTATGTGGTCTATGATTATGAATGCAATTTTTATGATGACATATACATATTGATATGAGCTATGTTGATGATGCTTTTTTTTTATTGCAATGTATGCTTATATGATGATGATGCAATTTTTATGATGTAAATTATGATTTAATGAACATGCTTTATGATTGAATGATCCGACAAATTGAAATGATTTCTATGAATTTAACATGATGACATAGTATAAATTATTTTCTACATGATGTATGGAGCATGTATGCAATAAACATAATGGATGCATCTTTCTTTTTTTCAATGCATGATTATGCAAATGGTGATTATAAAAATGATAATGAAAATGATATGAAAATAAGGTGAAAAATTCAAAATAAATGGTGAGATGAATGATTAATGATATGATATATAATAAATGGTATATAAATAAATAATGATTATGATAATAAAAATGAATGGTACCTAATAATGATAATGACGATAATGATAATGAAAATACACAACTGTAATTGAAATGATCATGATAACCTAAAAATAAGATTTAAAATGATAAAATATGAAAATGATAATGAACACGATATGCAATAAATGTCCAAGTGTACTCAATCAATGTCTTAAAAGAGATATGTAGCATTTCAAACCTCCAAAAATCTATCATACAACCCTAAACAATAAAATGAATGCAATCTAAATGAATCATGCAATCCTAAAATGCTTAAATGAATCCACTGCACTGTTGTCATTCCATGAGTGGATTTTGTGCATAAATTTTCATCATTGAGCCTTTTGATATGTTGAAAGTTAGTACAAGCATCAAAGGGGATATTAGGAACAATGATGACCTGAGTACTACTTCCATGTTGTTTTGATATAGAAATTTAATACAAGAATCGAGGTATAATTCAACAAGGATTACCTGAGTATTGCTTGCATAAATAGACAAAGGTTAACCCTTTTCCTATGAAAATCCTAAAATGTCATCAATGATACATTTTAGAGCATATCCCATGACAAATTTTCACAGTAATAGTGATTAGCTTACAAACAACAACCAAAGAAAAATCATACTTCCTTGTGATTCTAGTTCAGTACATCATTGAACCACTCCAAAGATATGATGTCATCAAATGTCAAAAACAAAAATTCAACTTATGCTTTAAGTTTATCAATTATTTTAGTCAAATTAAGATAATCCAATTTGTTTAGTTTCCCTGTTGAATAGCTGTTTAAACCCAATTTGATTGGATAATTCATTGTTTTGATATTTCGATACTTGAAACATGTTGCCACTTGTCTGCCAAAAAGCTCAAAAGTTGATTGTCCCCATTGAACTTGCACTCTAACTCTTGATTAGACACAAAATACTGCTAAGGATAAGACTAATCATCAAGCCATGATGAAATCCTTGTCATTTAAGAGAAATGTTTAGAAGCATGTTGCGGATGTGATGTTAATGAAAGATGGATATGAATAATGCAAAAGGTATTTGAATAGATGGAAGAGCCAACTAAATCACAAAAAAATCTTGTTTTCCAGGTTTTCATCATTTTTTTCTATTGCACTTTTTTTTGATTTTTTGATATTTTTGTATTTTTTATTTGTTTTTGACTTTTTTTTGTTTTATTTTTTTTCGTTTTTTTTTGTATTTAAAAAGGATGCATTCTTTCTAGGTTTTCACCCTAATGACAATTTTCTTTAGGACATTTTCCCACTTTTATGAATTTTTTCATGACATTTTACATTGTTTTTGATATTTTCAAACATAAATCTTCTTCAGATGGATGTTATTAGTCAAATCTTCAAGCAGGTCCCCTTCTGATGTTGATAATTGATATGACCCTAATCCATATGCTGTAATGATGATGAATGGGCCCAACCAATTAGGCTCCAAGTTTCCTTTCTTTTCCTGATCTTGCTAATTATGAGGGTTTTCTTTGAGAACTAAGCCACCGACTTGAAAAGCTCATGGTTTGACTCACTGATTGTAATTGCGGGACATAATTTGATGATACCCCATTACATTTTTAGCTGCATTTTGTCACCGTTCATCATGTAGTTCTATCTCGTGCAATATTGATACTCTGTAATCCTCATCATTTATGAGCCTCTTCAACAATATCCGTAGTGAGGGAATCTCAAATTCTAATGGAAAAAACACTTCTAATCCATAAACCAAAGCATAGGGAGTGGCACCTGTTGGTGTGTGAACACTGGTTTTGTATGCCAACAATGTTGGATTTAATTGGACATGCCAATCAAAACCAACATCATTCATTGTTTTCTTCAAAATCTTCAGAATTGTTTTGTTTGAAGCCTTTGCTTGGCCATTCCCCTGTGGATAATAAGTTGTAGAGAACCTGTGTTGGATGTGAAATATTTCACAAAGTTCATCAACATCTTGAATTTTAAAAGGTCTTCCATTATCTATGATAATAGAGTTGGGAATTCCATATCGCCATATGATATAGTTCAGAATGAAGGATGAAATTTATTTTCCAGTAACAGTTGTTAGGGGAACAACTTCAATCCACTCAATAAAGTACTCAGTGGTTGTGACGGTGAATTTTTATCCATTTAATGATGACGAATGTATCTTGACAACCAGATCCGATCCCCATTGAGCGAAAGTCCATGTTGTGGTGAAGGGTTGTAATTCTTGAGTAGGAGCATGAATGAGATTCCCATGAATCTAAAATTTTGAACATTTTTTCTCAAAGATGAATGATTCTTTCTCCATGGTCGGCTAATAGTAACCCATTCTTACAAGTTTCTTTGTCAAGGGTAGTCCACTTGAATGAGTCCCACAAATACCACCATGTACCTCTTGTAAGAATTTTTCTGATTCATCATGTTCGAGACATCGAAGGAGTGTAAGATAAATACCACATTGGTACAAGACATCAACAATTAAGGTGTAACAAGAAGATTGATGTATGAAATTCCTTTTCTGGTTCCTAGACAAATCTAGGGGAAAAATGGTATCTTTTAGATAAGTATAAATTTGACCATACAAGGGAGAATCAAAACTAGTTAGGTGACAAATGGTTTGGGTTTCCAGATTATCATAGGCGGGAGAAAAAAATTGTTCCACCAAGAAATTGTATCGAGCTTGGTTCTTTGACAGCTAGAGTAGTGATGCAATTGTAGCCATGGCATCCACAACTTTATTGTTAGTACATGGAATTTGCGTGAACTTGATATAAACAAAGTATTTCTTGAAATCATCCACCATATTTTTCTAAGGCATTAAATTGTCATATTTAGTTTGATATTGATCATTGATTTGATTAATGACAAGTTGTGAATCACAAAAATCTTGCAGTTCTGTGATTCTCCAGTTTAATGCAATTATCATTCTAATTAAAAATACTTCATACTCAACTATGTTATTTGTGCAAGGAAATATTAAACGATAATATTTTGGAATTGTATGTCCTTGAGGTGTGATAAAAATAATTCTCGCCCTTGAGCCATTTTGAGTGTAGGAGCCATCAAAATAAAGTGCCCATGATTGTTTGGTGGTTGTCCTGAAAACATCAGCATTAGGAAAATCAATGTGTATTGGATGTTCTGCTTGCATTGGTGCCTCTACCAACTGATATACTATTACCTATCCTTTGATATCCTTTTGACCCACATAATGAATCTAAAACTCACTTAGGATCATGACCCATTTAGCCAATCTACCAGTTAAGGTTGCCTTAGAAGATATTTTAAGGGATCAATATTAGCCACAAGTTTTATTGTATGAGCTAGCATATAGTGTCATAACTTTTGAGAAGTAAAAACTACTAAAAAGCAATATTTTTCAATGAAGGTCTAATTTAGTTCATGGATTGTCAATGTTCTACTGATATAATATATTGCTCGATCCTTTCCTATTTTGTCTTCCTATTCCAATAATGCTCCCAAGGACACTTATGTGGCTGAAATATACAATATAAGTGATTCACCTTGCACTAGCGGAATCAAAATTGGTGGACTCATTAGATAATTTTTTATCTGATTAAATGTTGCTTCACATCTATCCTCCCATTTAAATGGAACATTCTTATGTAAGAGATGAGTGAATGGTAAACTCTTACCTGGTAATTGTGCAATGAATCTCATGATGGATTGCAACCACCTTGTAATGAGTGTAGTTGACTGATGTTCCTTGGTGGTGGCATATCAGGGATTTCTTTTACCTTATCTGGATCCACCTCAATTCCTTTTTTTATAGACAAAATATAACCTAGCAGCTTTTTAGATTTCACACAAAGATGCATTTCTTAGGATTAAGTCTCACCTTAAATTTTTCCATTCTAACAATTTTTCTAGATAAGATAGCCAAATTTCTTTCCCTTGTGTATGATTTGGCCAGGAGATCATCTACACAATCCTCCATGAATTTTTGCATCATGTCATGAAAAATTGTAGTTATTACCCATTGGGATGTAGCTCCTACATTTTTTAGTCCAAATGTCATTACGTTCCAACAATATGTACCCCAAGGACATCTGAATGTTGTTTTATCTTGACCTTTAGATGCAATATTTATCTAGTTGTATCCCAAAAATCCATCCATTAGTGAATACATAGCGTGTCCAATAATCAAATCTACAATCATATCTATGTTGGGCAAAAGGAAATCGTCCTTTGGGCATGCTTTATTTAAATCCCTAAAATTTGTATAAATTTTGATTCATCTATCTAGCTTTGATACAGGTACAATATTGGAGATCCATTCTGCATAGTCTATAGACCGAATGAATCCTACATCTAACAGTTTCTTTAATTCCTCTTTGACCAATAATGCAACATGTGGGTGCATTTTTCTAAGTTTCTTCTTTATAGGTTTTTCCCCCAGACTGATTGATAAATGATGCATGATGGGATTTGGATCTAATCCAGGAATATTTGCATATGACCATGCAAAATTAATCTGATTACTCTTAAAGAATTATGTGAATCTTGGGATTTCCTCTTCTGTCAGGGATGGAGCAAGTTGCAATACTTCTGGTTGTTTCGTAGTACCTATATCGAGTGCCTTTGTTGGCTCTATCAAAATGAAAGACCTTTCCTGATAGTGCTCTAGAAGAGTGTCAAGTTTCCCATCCTCTAGTTCTTTCGAAAGGTTTTCACTATTAGATACGCTCTTTAATTTTCTCTTTTCATGATTTAATATCGCCTTTGTTAGGTTTTCACCATTAGATCCTTCTTTTATGTTGTTAATTTTGTAGCTAAAAAATTTGGCACTTTTCTATCTGAAACTGTGATCTTGTGACTTGCTGGTGGAACCTCTTTCTGAGTTGGAAGAACAAACAAATTTTATGATGGTTTCATCATTGGGAAAATTTGAGATATCAATTGGTGTAATTTGTTCCTATTCAATGAGTTCAGGATGGACCAAGGTAAATGGACCGTCAGGGTGGGTAAGGTCACAAGCAGTTAAGGTAATGATAATCTTATCATTTTTTCTATGGGGAAGGTCTATTATGGTCTCCTCCTATTGATTATCTATATCATTTTGAATCAAATCATCATCACTTGAGTCATGGTCGCTTTGTAGGATGTAATCAGGTGGAGTCATTGATCTTTTCCCTTATGTGAGTGTGGGTGTATATTTTTGCACCATATCCACCTATTTTTCCCTCTAGAATGTATCATAAAAAATGGTGTCCCATTCATATTCATTGGAGTTAGTGTCAAAAATTGTTTACTTGTATTCTAAGAATTGTTTCAGCTAATTCCTCATTGGTCATCCTCACCATATCTTGCCTATAGGACCATCTCCTTCATAACCTATTTGTTGCGTTATTGTATAACCCTTTCCATATTGCTTAGTGGGTAACTTGACATTTTGGTCTAATCCATCTTCATCTTTATAGAGCCAATCGAGGATAGCCCTGTCTTTTGTTTCACTTTCTTGAGTATCTACTTTGATAAATCTTCCATCAAACTTGGTGATGGGAATCAAAGCTTGTGTGCCTGATACTAAAGTTGTTGTAGCCTGCTGTATGGATGTTGATAGTTGACCATGAGATCTTGGGGACACGGGTAGATTAGAGAGACATAAAGAATATTCTCCAACCCCGTTATCTTTTAATTTTAACTTGGTGACATTTTTTTCATCATTTCCCCCACATGCTCACTTTGTTTTGAAGGAAAAATGGCCAAAGCCTCTCTATTATGTGGGACAAATGTGTCATAAGTTTCTCTAAGTTTAGAACAAGTCTGACTGCTAATATGGTCTATCGGTATTGTTACTTCTTGTTTATCATACGAAAAATTTAGGCATTGATGATAAGTAGAGGAAACTACTTGCATGTCATGGATCCATGGGCGAACCAAGAGTATGTTAAAGGATAGATCCCGATCTAGAACTTGGAAAAATGTATTCTTCACAACAGGTCCCACTTTGATTGGTAGCATGATGAGGCCTTTGGAAGCTCTTTCTTCATCATCATATGCTTTGATTGTAATTTTCCTTTGTGGATCTATAGATTCCTCTGAATATCCCAAAGCAAGGACCAATTTTAAAGTAATTTTTTTTAATTTGTCTCCCTCATCTATTAGAAAATGTTTGATGCAAGCTTTATGAACCATGACCTCTAGATAAAGTGATGAATTATGGGGATGGGTCATGGAGGAATCATCCTTTTCAGCAAAGGATAAACATGTGGGTATGGAGAAGTGTCCCACCATGGCTTGAAATTCGATGATATCCAGATCAGGAGACACTTGTGTCAACGAGTGCCTTTTCTAGAATGTCTTTGTGTGCTGGTGATATTTTGAGCAACTCCAAGATAGAAATTTGGGCTGATGTTTTTCACAATTCATCGACCAAATTGTACTGATTTGGAGGGGGAATAACCGCCTTAGATGAAATTCATTTTACAATGATTCTGTCCTATTCCCTTGTGGTAGCATTAACCTCTCAATATTCTTGCTTTCCTTTAATCCTAATAGCATTGACTTGTTGATTGTCAGTGTAAATATGATTGATAATGGTGTCGTAGACATGATTCACATTATTGTCTTTGTCATGGAAGATTCCCCTTTTTGATAATTGGGGAGAGGATCCTCGAATTCTTGATGATCATCATTGGAATTATGCCCCTCAATCATTATGGTGCGGTTATCAATTAGATGTTGAACGAGATTCTTTAACCCTTGGCAATTAATTTTCTTATGACCCTTGCATCTATGATAATCACAATAGTATGAGTCATTCCATGATGGCGGTTTAACTTGAGTCTCATAATCTCTTTGTGGTGGAAATGTACTAGAATTTTGATTCAATAGTTCTTTAAGAATTGATTCCAAGGACTAGCCAAGGGGAGTAAAACTCCATCGATTTGAAAAAAAATGAGATCTAGGTGCATTTGAATTTTAATTATTGCCAAGATTATTAGCACGATTGTTGTTAATATTTCCTCTATTGGAACTATTGCCTTGGTTACTAGAATTTACAACATTATTGGTGCATTGGACACCTGATACATTAAGAACGATAGGCTTCACATTCACATTGTTAGCATCTACCACCCCGTCATTCACAACATTTTTATTTCGAGTCCAAAATCATGACTAGTCATTGTTGTTGATATTGTTGTTGGTTGTTGTATGAATTTGGACTTTATTTATCAAGCTTTAAAACTCCACGCTTGACCAAGACACCTTCAATGGTAATTGCATTTTCAATTAATTTTTCAAATGATTGAGGACAATGGAAATTTAGCCTATAACTCATCTCTTGATTCAGACTATCAATAAAGATTTATATCTTTTCCTTTTCAGGAACAGGATGGGAATATCTTGCGAACAACCTTCTCCACCTTTGTAAGAATGTGGTGAAGGGTTCCCCAATAATTATTTTTACTCTACATAAATCAAGCATGGTTATCTAGTGTTGTATATTATAGGAGTACTATGATATGAACCTATTTATTAACTCCTCAAATGTTTTGATGGGGGGAGTGATCTTGGAAATCCACTCCATGGATTTTCCACAAAGACTTTATGGAAACAATCGCATTAGATAGGTATCTTCATGAGCTAATTCTAAGCTCATATTTTAGAAATCCCTCACATGATCAATGGGATTCATTTTTCCATTAGGGTATGTGCAAGATCATCATGGAAAAAATAGGCCCTTAAGTGGCAATAAGAAGACAAAAAATAAGAGTTAGACAACTTGACGTAAAAATTTGAATAAGTTATCTATATTATTTCAAAAAAATGTAAACATAGAATTTGTAGAAAATTGAATATAGTTTGTAAACTACTAGACCTTTATTTAAAAAAAAAAAATCTATTTGGTGAAAATTTGAAATTTCAATGGAGTAGTATTTAAATTTCAGGGTAAAAATAAGAAGTAGGTGTCTGTCTGACCACCCTAACCACAATAAAATGATAATATTTTTTTATAATATTTTATATATAAGTAGAGGACTCACGTCCCAATGTGATACATATTTTTTTATAATTTTTTTCCATGTAAATAATTAATTATGAATTTTTATTACAACTTTAAAAAAAAATAGAAGTTTGTATGTCTAACCATCTTTACTTGGTGAAAAATTCATGAAATTCAATCTTATTTTTTTTAATCCTATAGTATGCAAAGCATAGAATGTGACGCATGTTTTGGATTCAAAAAATGTGATACCATTTGAAAGTTATAGATGTTTTTCAATCAGCCTATCAATCAGGACTTTATTCGTAATTCTAATAGAAAATGAATAATAATTATTTATTAAATTCAAAGTAAAGAATAATCTATATTGGTGGAAAGATGAGAATCTCCTCTAGAAACCCTTTTCGTTTCATCAATTTTGGGTAAAACATAAGTCATCACCTACATGGGCCATCATATGGCTTACATATTGCCAGTTTTTGGCCCATCATGATCCTGCACATACCCATTATACCTATCAAAATTTGGTATCTCACAATGTTTTGGAAAAGGATTTATGGCAAGACTCCTATCAAATGGATATGGGTAGATATCCTCAAAAAAATATTTCTTTGTTGTACCCCCTTGTATCTCATTTATTTTCCCTTGTGATTCTCTTATCTATTGAGTAAGAGCACTAAAATCATTAAGGGGGGCCTCATGATCCTCTCTAATATTTTCCGTGTCAAAATAAATAGTTAACTTAGCTCTTTGATTAGCCAATGAAAGGAAATATATTTATCTATTTCATTCCATAATTCTATCCATGAGAGTATGGAATTGAGGATCCTGTTCTACTTCTTAAAGCATTTCTTCTGTTATCTCATCATTGTTCGGATTATTCCTAGTGCGAAGTCTATGAAAAGGATTTTTTTATTTATCACCACTATTTATTTTATCACCCATGTTGCTTAATTTACTTTCTCTTTCATCATCTTCTATGTGCTTTCGAGATCTTGTGACAATAGGCATAAGATTTTTCCAAATTTCCACTAACCTTGATCAAAAAATGAAATAATGCAATTTTGATGGATATCTAAGTCGGAATAGAATGAAGATTCTATTGATTTGACTTATGAAATTTATAATATTTAGTTCATGATTCCGTGATTGAAAGGATGATAATCCTGTTTGCGGGAATTAAACTAAAAATGATAAATAAAGTTGATGTTGCACTTTGTGAGGTTTGATCATCATTTTGTAAAAATAAGGATTTTTGATAAATGCCTATTGCTTCTAAGATCTCTATTGCAAAACTTGATTGAGACGAGCAGAGTTTAAAATTTTTGGTTGGGGGATAAAATATGACCGAATAGGTTGACTGTGATTATGTCTTTGAGAAAGAGATCTTCTTTGAAATAAATCTCATGAATATAATGGTTCTAAGGAAAAAATGTTAGTGACACCTCTAACAAAGTCATGATATTGATGAATAAAATTTTTGTCTTCAAGCAAAAATTTTCGACTTTGGTATAGAAACTTTCTCTACTTCAATAGATTCTTATAACTGAGAGACTTTTTTGGCTTCTTAATCTTCTTCTCTAGGGAGTTCTTGGAAAAAATTTTAGACTTCCACACCCTAAGTATAGAAAAAGACTAGACTAAATGGTATATGTTTTGGGTGTCAGAAAATTACCCAAGTTCGGAAAATAAATGCACTAATTTTTTTAGTAGATGTGCTAAACTATTCAATCTATGTGTTGGACTATTGTAGGTATACGCTAAAAGAAAGCATAGATGCACTAAAACAAATCATGAATGTGCTGAAATAGAGCACATATGCACTAAAACAAAGCATAAATGTGCTGAAATAGAGCATAGATGCACTAATATAGAGCATAAATGCATCGAAATAGAGCACACATGTGCTAAAACAAATGAGGGATGCGCTAAAATATCCAATTACTACACTAAGACATACATGTTTTGATATTTTGATGTTTTTGGATGATCTTTATCTGATTTAAATATGGAAAAACATGACATATAGTGGAAAAAAGTTGTTTACAAATCTTAAAATCTAAACAAAGAGTGTATGTTCTTGAGATTTTCACGGGTATTGAACGAAATAAGCACTTCAAACATACCAACTCTTATTTGTCAAAAAGGTCATTATAGCAACCAGAACCCACATCTTAAAATTGTGTCGACTCACACAACCATGTCACCCCATAAAGGATGCTCGTGTTTTTGTCTTTTCTAGGTGCGTACTCAAGGTTAGATTTCTCGATCCCTTGAGAAAACAATCTGTGACAATTATATGGTGAGTGGCTTGGGGGCAGATTATTCCATCTCCTTGCACTATGATTATTATGATGTTTTGATACTGACACGGTTGGTTTTCTATACTATGGTTCGTAGTAAAGGTATCCATTCAGCATGGAAATAGATAAACTCCTTCAGGAGACCTCCCAATCTTTGGAGCAAATATTTTTGGGGTGGTTATATTGCTCACTTCCGTTGAATATGGGTTTCCCAAAATTCACTTTTGATTAGAGTGGGTTGGAAAACCTGGCTTTGGTTGTTCCCACTTAGGTCGTTCCCATAGGGTGAGTAATTTTTCCCACTATGGTAGGCCTTCTCAAGGATGTAATAAAACATCAAATGAAAGAAATGAAAAAGTTAATTCTATTGTTTTGGTCACTCAGTAAAGGGGAGAGCATAAACCTATTACCCAACAATCACAACAAACAAGTGGTCCAGTTTGAAATCCAAATGATAATTTTCTACACTAAGTGAGGATGTTGTTCCACAACAATAATTGGACTCATTTTAACCAAGATAAAATAACATTTGGTGACTATCCTAGGATTGATTAATTCCATATTTAAGTGTTTATCGTAGGATTGCTTCATTCCTACTTAAGGCAGAAAAATAAAAATATCTATCCGTAGATGGCATCAGAATCAAGATTTATTTTTACACTATCTGTATATACTAAAAGAACTAGTAAATGCGCTAAAATAGTTAACAAATACACTAAAGGAACAATCAGGGATGCGCCAAAATAGTTAGTGAATGCGCTAAAGGAACTAGAAAATGCTCTAAAACAGGTCATCAATGCACTAAAATGTGGTGTGTATGCTCCAAAACGTGGCTCGTATGTGCTAAACCAAAGCTTCAGTCTGTCACCTATCAGAAAATCTATAATAAAAATATTAAAAATGGGGCAAGGCCCCATGGTGGGTGCCAAAAATGTGTGTGAATATGTGGACTAACTAAAATGATAAACCAACACACCAATGAAACATTAAATCAAAGGAAACTAATTAAAAAGATAAAAAAAATTCTAAATAACATCAACTCCTTCAAAAGAGTTCCACTGTCCTCTATCTCCAAGGATTCAATGCAAGTTACTAGCTCTCAGTTCATGTAAGCAGTAGCTTGTTTGAATGACAACTTAGGAGAATGAGATTATGCAAAAAATTAATGTTTATTTTCTAAATGATTTAAACTATGATATGAAACTAAAATGCTATGAACTTGAGATGCTATGCTAAAATGACAATTCAAATGCAACTATAATAACTACGTTGAATTCACAAAATTTAGAATGAAATCTACTTACTAAAGGGTTGTATTTATATATTTTTGTAGGGAAGAATCTAGTTGGCAAAGATCAACAATCAAATTCAAACCTGTCAATATGAATGATGAGAGATTTTGGAAGTTGAGAGAAAGATGGAAGGTTGAGAGAATAATGGAGGAATGTTTTAAACCAACAAAAGCATCCTCTTTCAAAAATGGAAACATATTTCCATTTGGCTTTTCATTTATGGAAGTTGGTTGAAAGTTGAGGATAAATCTTACGATGCTACCACAATAGTGGTTTACACTTTCTGGGCGATCCTATTTTTTGTTGAAATCACATGTTTTTAGAAAATATAATGATTTAAGCCTTGACAAGTTTCATTTATAGGATTCCAATTGTAGAGGGTTTGATCAAACCACCTTAGATTAAGCCCCCTTGGATAGAACCCCGTTAGTTTTAAATCATACCTATAATGGAGTCTGCTTTACACCTATCAAAATGCTCATAAAAAACCACTTTTGATTTACCTTTCGGGGGATCAAATGAATTCATTTAGTTTTTACTTTTTTAAGTATGTATTCCTTATTATAAGCTTCCGAAAATGTATAATTTTAACTAAATTGAATTTGATTATTATATATATTTTTAATTTCTTGTGAATGTAGGTTTTTCACCAAAAATCAAGCTCTTTGTTTTGCACATGTGGAAAAATAGAAGATTATCAAAAAGAAAAATTAAAATATGTTCAGGCTAGGTATTGATGTCCTTGATACATTAAAAATAAAAAATTAAATTTTGATAAATACAAAAAAAGTTATGTTGTATACAGTCTTCCTATGTCTGAATTGTAATTGGTATGACTTTCAAACTTGATTAAGGAAAAAATATTTAATAAAACACTATGAAACCAAATGAATTGGTTAGATATCGTAGTTACCAATTTAAATTCAAAAAAAAAAAAATTTAATCCTTCATACAAAAAAAGTTATGTTGTATACAATGAACATCATTCATTAAAAATGTTGTTTACTGATAAAAACTAGTTTTCTAAGGAGATGAAAAAAAAGTGCAATCCAATTCCAAAAAAATTGAAAAAAATATATTTAGAATCTATAGAAAAACTTCACAAATCACTAGTTTGCATCATCTTCAAATTCCTCATGGTTTAGTCGCTATAGGAGCCATAAGTGAAGATTTAGTTTAAAAAAATTAGTTTAGTGTTTAGTTTGCCCAAAAATTGTAAACCAGTATTGTGGGATCACCCCCTAATTAAATTTTAAATTTATTTAATTACATGTGATAATTAATTTAGAATCTTCCATAATTAAATAATTAATATTTAATTATGTGAGAGGTGGAAAATATGTGTAATTAAATATTTACGATATTTAATTATGTGAAAGGTGAGAGTATTAAATAAAATATTTACAATATTCAATTTAAATATGGAGTGGAGGATGAGTTAGCGGAAGATTCTATTATTTGAAAATTCAAATTTAGAATCATGATAATTAATATAAATAGATAATGAAATTTATTTAACTTAATTAAGAAGAAGATAACAATAATTAAAGAAGCTTATTTATTTAATTAAACTAGAAGATTTAGAAAAATGAAAATTGTAAATAAATAATTAAATTTATTTATATGTAGATGACTTTAGAAGATTAATTAAATAATTCATATTTAATTAATTAACAGGCTTGATTTATAGTGACCATTTTTAGATGTATACAAATAGAAACATATATTAAAAAAATTTAAAAAAATATCATGCGCAATATTCCGTGTGTTAAAGATCTTTTTCCAGAAGGATTTAGAATTTTTATTTATTTAGGTCAAAATATGGTTTATGTACACATGCATGGTATGGTAAAAAAAAGTGACTTTTAAAATGTGGTTTTTAGACATGCCTATTGAAAATCAATTTGTTTCATCTAGGTATTAAAATAAATTACATATTTGAAAACTAGAATTTGATTAATATATTTCATATTACTAAATTTTTTTAAGATTGAATTTGTAAGTGCTTCAAAATTTTAGGTCAAAGGTGACAAATTTTTTAAAATTAGGGAAAACACTTCAAATTTTTGGCCAAAAAGTGGACTCAACTTCTTGCACACACCTTGAAATCAGTCATATTTTGATTTGGGATAAGTACAATTGCAACTAGATATAACATCAATTTTAGTTAGCATCATAACATCATTGATACTGCCTTTATTGCATTAAATGTTTCTTTCATTTGTAGAATATTTGTTATCGCATCTGCATCTAGATCTATCAAGTTTATGTTATATTTAGTTTGGTAAGACTCCTAACCTTCATTTTGGATAAACATGATTTAATAAAGTTTTTTTTCCACACAAAGGAAATAGTTTACCTTATAGAAAACCATATCAAGTTACAACTAGATCGCTTATTTTTTTATGGGAAGGATTAGCAATCCTTGAATTTTGTGGGCTAACTTACCAAATACGAAATTTCACTTAGACAATGTCAAATTCAGTAAGACTAAAAATTCCCACAAAGCATTAATTTTTCATTTCAATTGATTTCAATTGCTTCAAGAGACAACTAGCATTATTTTGAGACGATTTTCAACTTCTCGACCATAATTGTAATGCCCCGCCAAGTAACCTTAAAGGAAGTTGCAATTAACATCATAAGCGAACCATTTTTTTTTTTTTTAAAGTGCATTTAACATATACATTCACTTACTAATTAACAACAACCTCTAAGGCTACAAGGTTAGGATTACTTAAACCCACACATACATATTACATATAACCATAGCCTTATGAACTTTATGATATAAACATCATACATCATAAGAATACCACATACCATAATAAGATAATCAACCAAGATACAATCTCATAAACATTATCTTGATCCAATAGATACATCACTCATTCCCATAATGAGGCAATAGTACAAAAGATTACAATTACAAAATTCCACCTCATAAACATAAGAGGGATAAAATAACTTATACAAATTAAAATATTACAATGCAAGATAATACAACAAGAACCGCGAGCTGTCCATCTGGATGTCTCGCCACCAAGTACTGAAGATAGATGGGGACCCAACGGTTTTGGTGCATGTTCCACCCAACCAATGTGGTACCCGAAGGCCCACCCCCCATGCTAGGAGATAGTAACAAAGTAACATGGACAAAGATCTACTACCTCTAACCAAAGGCAGACTCAAACTGACTCATACTGTTATAACCAACCAAATGAATTAACAAGTACAACTCATTCACCATACAAGTACAAATCAAGTACAACTCAAGTACAATACAAGTACAACTCCAACATCACTGACATAGGTCACATTGCTTCCAGACATAAAGTAGATCAAGTATGTTCAAATAATCATACACATAAAATAATTAACAATAGTTGTCATAGATAGAGTGTCATCGCAAGGTTTGTCATGAGATCTCCTCTAGGCATTCTTCCTAGGCTCCGGCACAAGTAATCCTAGTGGCCTCAACCGAATCTCGACACTCATACTCACTCATGCGGAATCAACTACCTCTTGCAAGAACTAGATAGTTGATCTTGCCATTCCAGGCCTTCTCACTCATCCCAAGTCTAAACAAGCCCTTGTGTCTATGAGTGAGGATTAAATTATCTTGATTAATGTGAGAAGTTAGTCCTAATATTCTAAGCGCATTATTTAAATTATCACTTGATTAAATCACTCCTGAAGGTTATCCAGTTTACCTCTTTGGGCTCTGGCGCCTAATAGAAGCCACTCTTCTATTCGACAACACACACTCAAACAATCCACCAAGGGAACCATAAGTGCATACCAACTAGGCATCATAATCCACTCCAACACAAGGAGGATACAAATAATAGAAACTCACTCCAAACATCTTGGAGGGAATAATCACATAGTCCACTCCTTTCATAGGAGGTACAAAAGATCTCACTCCAAACATCTTGGAGGCAACAACACAGTCCACTCCTTTCACAGGAGAAAACAAGATGAAACCACATAACAAGGTCACTCCATACAAGGAGACACGGATCCCATAATCCGCTCCTAACCAAGGAGGTGCAAACATCCCCATTCGTGAAAACCAGGTAAAACTGAATATGCACTACCCAAAGGAAAACAACTGGATGGAATAAAGATTCAACAACCCTTATCCTCTAAGTTCTTCTGGAAGACTAATAATTTAGGACTAACACTAAATCCCAAAACCAACAATGCAACTTGACAACATAGCAACAAAAGCATTCAAGTCATCAATCAAATCTAATATTTGGATTTCCTAAATCCATACTCATTCAATAGGTAGTGTTGACAAAGTCAAAGACATGATAACTAGATCATCTAAAAGAAATCATAACGCCTATTCCCTTTTCATTATTGGAAATCTAAAACAATTAAACTTACTTCCCTTTACTGAATACAAAGAATTAAATCCTTTAAGATAATCATGAGGAAGAAACTACTTTTGGATATACTAAATCCATATCTCTTTCATAATCCAATCACAATGATTCAATTAATCTAAATAGAAATTAATAAATAACCTAATTGATTGTCTCATCAATACAACTTCTTAATTTACTTTTGAATCGACACAAATCCATGCAAGTCAACTTTTTCATTTCCTAACCAAATCTTACATCTCATTCAATTTTCTATTTAAAATATTCAATAACTTTAATATAATAATATATTGTTTCTCTATCCATTTTCCATATGCACTAATCAATCCATTTTTAAATCTTTATTCAATAATACATTGCATGCATCTCATTAAAATAAAATACGATAATGAATTTTACACTGAATATATATATATAGTCCATATTATATAGACACCATTAATATTCCATTCACAATGACTAGATTTCTCTACGGAGCTAAATAAAACATAATAACTATTTACCTTTTTCAATATAGTTAGTTCCTAAATTTACTTCTAATGCAACCTAACACTATTGCGAACAATCTTTTCCAATTTTCTATCCGGAGTCTATGTCTCATAAACCATCTATTTAAAAACATGCAATTTCATCAATGTATAAAAATATCTTTTGGCTTGTCTATTTGGCCACACATTCATATTGTTTCTAATTAAATCTCATTAATTAGAACAAATATTTAAATATAAATATTTCTATAATTCTTCAATATATTTAAAAAAATTTCTCTATACATTTTCTACATATACTAATTATCTCTTTTAGAACACTAATAATACCCAATTTGCAAACAACAGAATAAAATAAGATAAAATATTATTTATACTCTCAAATGGATATATATCTTCACTATATATATACTAATTTAATATATTTAAATATATATAATCATTAACATATCTTCTATCCTTTGCAGAATATCAAATTGATTAATTCAAAATAAAATATCCTCTATCATCAATTTTCCAAAATATAAATATATTTTTCCAATTAAATCAAATTAATAATTGGACCTTTTACATATGAATTTAAATTCCACAATTCAATTTTAAATTATGCATTCTTTAAATCAAATATTTAACTCCTTCAATTAAACTTTAACATGCCATTTAAAATAAACAATAATTTCCCCATATGTTTATAATTTTAATTTCACTAATCTAATATACAAATTTTATTTAAAATAATATAAATAAATATAATACTTTAGTATTATAAATTATAATATAAAATATTATTAACTAATATTTTAATATTATAATAACAATACATAAAATATTAATATTTATAAATATCAATTTATTATTATTTTATTTTCAGAACAGCCATGGGAAAAATAACTTAACAACAGTCTCATGTTTTAAGCATAACTCAAAAACTACGATCTGGGTATTTGCGATTTTTGGACAGAGGTAAAACAATTGCAAAATGCAAAAACCCTTTAAATTGCATGAAAACTCAGATTGTAAAAGTGAAGTTATAGGCGACACAATCAAACCATTTTAACATGACAATATAACTATACTGCAGATTTTAAAATCCATTTTTTGATAATAAACAGAAAGTTTCATTTTCTAAAAACATTCTAAATGCATTGTTCAATCTCTATGTTTAATTTCAATAACAAAAAAATTGATTTCCCCAAATAATTTAAATTCAACTAAGGTTTTCACAATTTTCACTCAAGAATTTTCACAAGCAAAGGCTGTAACTTTGTTTAATTCTTTTCTTCTAATATCAAATTTGTTTTCTAAAATAGATTTAACAAACAAATCTTTAATCATTACTATTGTAAAGAAAACAATCAAGAACAATAAAATACAAAGAGGAAAACTTGGTATAAGAAGCTACAGGAAGAGATGAATTTTTGATGCAAGGCTCCTCCAAAGATTTCCTGAATTTTCTTCAATCCTCCAATGAATCCAATCCAAAATCCAACAAATGCAAACAATCTTTCCTTCAATAAATTCTACAATCAATCTTTCTTCAAACCCTTGTGCAAATTTTCCAAACATTTCTTCCCTGCTGTAAAAATGAATTTCGTAAAGATTTTTCTTGCCCTAAATTAAAACATGTATTCTTTATAAATCAAAAATACCTAATACAACCCTAATTCACATTACATGCAAATTAGATATTTCAATTTCAATATTTACAACCCTAATTCACATTATATGCAAATTAGATATTTCAATTTCAATTTCAATTTTGAATTTTAATTTCAATTTCACTTTTGGAAAACCCACTTTCAATTTAAAATGCAATTTAAAATAATAAATTAATTTCCAAAGTTGCAACCAATTTTTCAAATAAACATTTAATTACAATTTCCAATTTAATTCCCACACGTCTAAATTAAATTCCAAAATTAATTTCAATTCTTTTATTTCCTTCCATTCTCTTGCATCACGTTTAATTAATTAATTTAATTATTTAATAACTAAATTCAACCCCTTGGATCAAATTTAATTAATTAAATAAACTAAATATAATTAATTAATTTAAGTATAAACTTTTATCCACATTGCATTATTTAAATTAAATAATCATCAACATGATTTAAATGCAATTATTCTAAGTATCTATTTCCAAATCAATAATCCTTCAGAAATAAATAACATTAAAACAAGACAGACAATAACTCGACACACACAACTGACGACACACTAAGGCTAGGGCATAGACTTGACACATGTTACCTAGCTACTATCTCCCGTTCAACTTAACCGTTGGATCGACATGCTCAAACCTGTGAAACTAGGTGGAGTCGATGTCATGTACCTACAATCCTGCAACAAAGTAAACAACATCATACGATATATTCAGCATATAATACACACCGTGAAGAAGGAATTATGGATTCGCAGGGCGCTTGCAAGCGAGTGATGCGAACTCGTCCTCTTCACCAATACACTCATCAAAACTGACACTTCCATCATAATTCCAATAATCTCATAATAACATCTCATGTTAACTCTACAATATCATTAATCCATAATGCAAGTGAAACATTAATCAGATAACTACATCCCACAATAATAGTTGTCGCTCAATAGTAGGGATCAAAGCTTCATAACAAAATGTATCCAGTATCAAAGTAATTGCAACCAAACAAGAAGCAAAACGGAGGGGTATTACAATAATAACACATTTAAGATCCTCAAATCTAGAGATTCCATTAGGATAAATAGATTTTTCCATTAGCACCAAAGCACAAGAAAAAATTTAGGGGGTCTTTATTCCACTTTGGAAAAATAGGACATGTGAGACTACACAACAAGTAGCAACCAAAAAACAACAAAATTTTAAAAATTATAGGAAATAAATGAGAATTTAAGCATAGAGTTTTTAATTTCAATTAATATAAACTTGTTATCAAGCCACAAAAATTTATAATAACAAAAATAAAATAAAAATTCAAAGGAATTTAATTGCACATGCATATGATTCATTCCCTTCCTTGGAAAATTAAGAATATAGCAATTTTTTGTATTCAACTATATACTTTTAGTTAACCTATTAAGCCAACCTTGCATAGATCCTTGCTACTAGTTAATCATCCATACTTCCAACAAGGTTATCTCTATAATTCTCTCAATCATAGCTCTACTATAATTAGTCATGATTCCATGGCGCTAATAGAGATATTTAGTTGACCTAAAGAGTTGAATTTATCTTCTTTTTTGATATTTTCTCTTTCTTTTCTTTTGATACTTCTTTGAAAGATCTTTTCTTTTCAACTTGTTGGTGTTGAATAATTTTATTAGATTTGGAATTATAGTTTTAGTAAGGGATTTTTTTAAGATTTTTCACTTAATAAACACATCCACTACCCCCAACTACTTCAAATATTTTTAACCATATATTTTTTTAATTTTAAAGGAATTAACATATTTATTTTTCATTTATCTTACTAATATTTCTATTTTCCCCATATAAATATGTATTTATTTTTGTTTATAAATTATTGAGTTATTTATTTAAATTTTAAAAATATATAAGATTGATCTATGTTTCATTCTTTACACATTAAAATATTTTTTTAATTTTTTTATGCAAGTTATGTGATGTGCACACTTAATGACACATTTTTTAGGATGCATCCACTTTGAAAAGTTACAAATAAAAATATTCAATAAATTATTAAAATATATATATAACTTCTAGTATTCACTCTTATCTATGTTCCTACCAAATAATTTTTTAAAATAGTAAATGAGATAAAAAAATAAAGTGGTGTACACTAAACACTATGATATTTTTATTTGAGAAAAATCTAAACACTCTTTTGTTTGTTCAAAATTCCACCATCTTAATCTTAACTATTTTAAAAAAAAATAGTAGTTTCAAAACTAGACTTAGAGTGCTACAATTCTTATTCTTGTCATATATTCAAATTTTGAGTGATTACATCTCAAATTACTCATCAAAGTTCACGTTTAGCTAATTTTATAAGAAAAAACTGATCAATTTTGACTCCCTTTCTATACCATTTTCATACACTTACCCATTTATGTTACCAACATATACATATTATATTTTGTGTGTTTCTATGTAATCTTGATCCCTATTGGTCTTAAAGGTTTAATTATTTTGTTCCCCTCCTTTTTTTCCACTTTTGTTATTTGCTCCCTAAGATAGCTAGATTCTCACTATGCCTACAAGAGACACACATTCTCAACTAAAGCCTATGTTAGTACCCAAATTTATAGTGCATAAATTTTCCTCTCCAAATCCTTGTTTACACTTGGTCTTGTGAGATCCCATCATATACATAATCAATCTAAGATATTTTTAAATGGACTGCCTTGGTCAAAATTGCTTGTGTTATTTCCTTCATCATCCCTTATTTTCCTATTAGCTTTTGGAGGCTATAGAGATAAAAAATAATCTAGCTATGGAGTTTTGTCAACCTTTTCAAAAAAATATAATTTCTTGAAATGCTAACAATTAATCCTTCTGTTATTTATCATGCATTTTTAAAGGTTCTTAAACTTTCTTGAAAAAAATGTCAAATATTTTCAAGGTTCACAAACCTCTAAAAATATTGATAATGTCCACTCGAAGCCCAATGTGTCAAGAAAGATCCAACAAGATTTGATGTCAAAAGGTTCACAAGTTCATAGAATTATTGAAATGCTAACTTTCTTGGAATTTCAATGAAGTTCTAAAATTTCTATGGAGTGAAAAATATTTCATGTCATTCTATTATATAGATTCATTATCTATTCTCATATATATTGAAAATTTTATCAAGCACTTATTTCCATGTATTTTACTTCAATTACTTCTTTACAAGATTTTGATACTCAATAGAACATTTTTCTAACCTCTAGTTTCTATTTACTCTTCTACATGAATTCCTTATATCCTACCATAATCTATGGAATTATATTTCCTCTCTTTTTGGTATTCCATTAAACATATAGACACTGAAACATCCCTTCCTTTCTCATGAACCCACAATCTCCCATATTTCCCCTTTGCAAAAATTCTACTTGTGGATCTAGATACTTTCCTTCTTTACTTCATCCACTTCCCTTTCCCTCTTCTATATTTTTCTCCCACATCATTCCCCCTTATTCCTTGTTCATGTGTACATTTATTATTTTTATGATGCTACCTCCATTTCCTAGATCTCTAGTTCTACATGATTTTCCTTCTTTCCCTCATCTCTTTTCATTTGGAATTTAAGTGGAATTTCAAAATTAATTATAAATGTCTATTGCACATGTCAATTCTCACATTAAAATCCCAAAAATGCTCTTGACACCTTTTTACATTCATTTCCTCTTGTACAAGAGTTAATCTTAATTTTAAACATATTCCTTTTTTACATAGACATCTCATCCTAATGTGAAATCGTATAGATTTTTACCATATTTCTCCATAATGCCTTTGTTCAACACCTAAAATATTGGGAGTGGGGTGAATCAGTATTATTTTAAACCACTTAAACACATCCAACACTCATAGCACATTCAATTGTAGTAATGAAAGAAAGCATTAAAATATAAAAAAAAATCACATAACACATAAACACCAAGATTTTTACATGGAAAACCCAAAATGGGAAAAACCACGGTGAGGATTAGCTCACAATATATTATAACTAGTTATAGTATACTACATAAGTTCTCATTGCAAGTAGACTCACTATCCAATTAGAATCACTACCCAATGACAGATAAAAGAGAGAAGATCTTGTGGCTCACAACCAATTTTGAATTGTTATAATCACATCTGACTCATGCGTGAAATATAATTACAATGAAGATCAAAATATAGAATCAAAACTCTTTATACTAATCTAAATTAGAAATTTTATTTTCTCCACATTCACATCCATCAACTCTCATCACCTATCACCATCATCAAAATACTTAAAAATATCTAACTTATATATCTCCTTCACCTATAATATCAATTTGGTTAGCCTAATTAGATGTAATACAGAAAATGTAGCTTTTCAACTCTAGATCTATCTACACATGCTTCGTGCAAATATTCAAAACCTTATAAAAAATTGAAATAGGTTTGTATGGACCTAAAATATCACCCACATAGTAGATCAAGACATATCCGATCTCTACAATACACCCATCTCATTAGGTTGACAATGGTAATGACCTAATTACAAAATTTTCCAATTGTGTCGCCATATTCAAACACGTACGCACCTTCAAACACTATGCAAAATAGAACACAAAACTATTTGAAACCTCTCCAATACATCAAAACTCCACAAAGAAAAATTACAATCTACAAAGAAGTGTGGATTCATCAATACATACACACTAAACTAGAAATGTTTGATACTATCAAACCAAAATTTTGTTACACATAAATTCAAAGCCAAAAACCAAAAACAAGATGAAACATTGGAATCAAGTTTCTCTAACAACCAATAAAATTATATTAGAAGTATAGAGAAAAATCTTCACCAGCAAACTAGTGTGGACCCAACTATTGGATCCCCTATACATAGAATCACTTGAATTGACACTTAGTCAATTTTCGCAACTACTGCCTTTGCCGAATCAAACCTTCCTACAAAATTTTCTTACATAGTCATCCTTAAATATGTTCAAGACATCCAAACTGATTTTCACCATAGACTTCCTACTAGGATACAATGTTGACATCAATGACAAAAATAAAATGCCTACCTACAACATACCTTGTACTCATCCCCCATGCTCATGTTGCCAACAGATGCATCAACGACATCCCCTCATTATTCCAACAATCTCCCCCTTTTTTATTAATGGAAACATGCAAAAATCATCTTGAAAAACACTCCCCCCTTTGAAATCAAGGGAAAAGGGCATATACACCAATTTTCTTGACATACTGGATCTCCCCTTAAAATAAATGTTCATATATACAAGCCGAACAACAAAATTGAATCTCCCTAAGAATTTTATGACTCATAACCAAACCAAAATTTTGTACCAAAAATCACTATACACCATCTACATATATACACTAGAGTTTGAAAATAATAAACTAAAAATTCATAAAGAAATAGAAATACTATCAACTAGAGGAGGTTGACTCTTAGAGCTTTGCAACATGAACTTTCCATTCTTGTTTTCCTTCCTCCCATATCTTCTTGGCTATGTTAAGCATTCTAAACTATGTCTTAAGATCCATAAGGTATTCTTCACTTTCTTCCAAAGTGCTAGGTAACAGATTAATCTCGGTAGCTTTATCAATGCTTATAGGGGCATTGGAAACAAATGTGAACTTTGAGTTCACTAGGTCCCTTATGTTTTTGAACTGCATAATGATTTTTCTCCTTTTGTCCTTACAATTGGAATTATTTCTCATGCAAATCTTCAATAGCTAATATTAATCTTCCATAAAGGTCTTGTGATGGATCATATGCATTGGAAGCTTTATCTATCTATGAATTGATTGAGTCCATTTCATCTTTTATGCTATTTGTGGCTTTCGCCTCAGCCACACAAGCCTAAGCATCCTTGAGACTTTCCTGAAATTTTTTGTGTGCTTGTGCACACTTCTCTATAATCTCTATCAATCTCTTCTCTTTCAATTTCTTATCCATTTATTTTTCCATTTTCTCTTTAAAACTTGAGGCATCTAGTCTTTGAAAGAATGAATCAAAAACTTCATATTTTCTATACTAGAGAATGAACTATGAATTGTTGCACTGTGTATGGCCTCTTGTAGGGTCTTCATAGCTTCTTCAATCAGCTCTCTACTCTTTTGATAAGTATATGATTTCCTTCCATATATATATGAATGAACGAAATCTCCTAGTTGTAGCTTGTGGAGAGGTGAAATCTTAGCAAGGTCAACATTTTCTTCTTGCATGAGAAACTATAGCAATTGAGTGGAAAGAATTGGTTGGAAGTTAAATTAAATTTTCAACAAATTCTATAGATAATATTTGGAGGTTCCAAAGGATTCATCAATTTAATTTACCTCTTCCTCTATAAACTTTTCTTTCAGCTCTTTTTTCTTCTCATTATTACCAATATTAACTAGTGTCTTTGCTTCTTTCTTTCCTCCCACATCACTAGAGCCATCTTCATTCTTCTACTCAGATTCTTCTTTTTCCATTTATTCTTCACTAATAGACTTGTTTGAGTTATCTAGAGAAGGGATAGTATCTTGTTATTCTTGTGTTCTCTCACCATGTGTGCAGCTTATCAAAGGAGGAATAAGAGTAACCTCCTTAGGAGTATCTTTCTCTGGTAGTTGCATTCATCTCAACCTCCACATTGTCTTCTATTGTGCCTTCTATTTTCAAGAGAACATTATCTTGTGCATCTCCTTCATTTTTCTCATGCTCATGTTGAGCATTATCCATCTACACATCATCGCCAACATTTTTTTTGCAAGAATCTATTTCTTATTCTCAGTAGTCATTCCCAGATTTTGTGCTAGCTTTTCTTCCTTTTCAGCACCCTCCTTCCTGATCCATTCAAGATCATTTTGATCTCTTCCCATAAGGGTTGTCACCCTTTTTTTTGTTCTGATTTATTTAATAAAGAATGTGGCCAATGTGGCCTTATTTTCCTCGGATAGAGGAGAACTTATCTTTTCCAATACATAGGCCTTCAATTTGGCCTCTTCTTCTATTGCTTCCTATCTTGTTTCAATCAAAACATTCCAAACTCCATAAGTAGTTTTTTCTCTATATTTCTCATATCAACTTCAAAAACAATGATATATTTTACAATAGCTTCTACTATTGTGGCCTTATTCACCCCATGAACCTCATTATATAAAGTTTTATTTTTTGCTAACATATAATTTTGCATAATACCATTAAAGAGTACATCAAATTTCATTATACTATGTGATCTGATCAGATTCTTTTGATTTTTATTCTTCTTTTTTTTTGGTGTCCTCTTCTTGACTTCTTCTACCTTCTTTTCTCACATATGAAAAATAAATGTGTTCTTATCATTTTCCACTTCCTCCTCACTATCTATGCCAATGATATTAAAATTATTCTTTTTTCTACATGCTTCACCTTTTCTTTTCTAGACTAGTTATAGTCCTTCTTATTTTTCCTCTTCATCTTCAACATTAACACTAAAATACTAATCTTTGGTGGCCTTTTTATTGAATCTTCTTCTCACATATCCAGTTGGTTCTACTTCCAAAGTAGCTTTTTCTTTCTTAGGGTTGTTTGTATGTTTTTCTAGAGAGGAATTCTCCTTCATCAAAGAATTGGTTTTGTTTGTAGGAGAACCAATATCCTTCCTCTTAGTTCCACTTGGTGAGGTGGTAGTCTCAGAGGACTTCTAGGTATCTTGAAGTGTGGTAGTAGTCCTATCAGATCTTCTTGCACTCGATGAGCTTCTCGGAGCTCTAGCCATTTCTATTTCTTGTTCAACTTGCTCTTTTATGAGGCCCATGGCCTCCACAAACTATGTAGTAATATTTTCAACTTTCTTCTTTATTTGTGGTTTCCTTTGCTCCATATGCACCTCCATTATTTTTTCTTCATATTTCCCATATCTTCCTTTTGTGGTGTCCATAGTTTTTCTTAACATATAATCTACTGACACCATGATCTCATTCTTAGTAATCTCATATCCCATTTCTAGGATACAAATTGTTCTTGGATCTACTACTTGTATGATACATTCATATTTGGAAACCATGAATATTATATCCTTCCTGTACTTCTCAAAAATCTTCCAAGGAATTATCTCCCTCTATTGAATCCTCTTTTGAGAAACTACAAAGAATGCTACAACGGAATCTTCCTATACCTTTGCATCTTCAAGGCCTCTTAAGAAGTCTCAGATTTGATGAGCAATAGGTCTCCCTTTCAACCATACCACAATATTTCTATTGGGGATTTTTTTCAAAAATTAAAACAAGAAACACACAATTAAAGTTTCATAATTAAAGGACCAAACCCTGAGATTGCAAAATGACTCACTCTGCTACTTTTTCCTCCATTCAAGCTTCCAACATTAACGACGTATATGGTTCAAAGGATGGTTTAGTACCGAAAGAGGATAAATTATCATGCAAGAAATAATCTTGGATTTCTTGTAGAGACTCATGTTTTGGCTGGCAACATGAATTTTTTCCTTAAATCATCCATGATGCGACAATTGGTTGATATTTTCAACTTCCTGGTGGTTGTAAGACAAGGAGATAATGCCAACAGGGGGCACATTGATCATGTCTCTCCTTCATCCCCCTTTATGCCTCTCTCTTCTATAAACAAGGGGTGTGTGACTATGGAGTATTCTTCATCTAGAAGGTCTCAGGATTTTGCTAGTATTTTAAAGGGTTTGAGTGTCAGGGTGTTTGATCTACATCATGGGAATGTGATAGAAAAATGGGGTTTAGGGATCGATATGACTGGCTCAACTAGAGAAGGGTTTTCTCATTTAGATGAGTATGGTGATGCCATTGCAATTGGTGCCATAAAAAGGTGCTCAAACTTCCTTATCCGCCCCTTCTAAAAACTGTTAGCGGTCAGTCTAGATAGCTTGGCACTACATAGGGAGGGTTTTCTGTGTGACAATGCTCTGATATGCTGATTTATAAAGACATGGTTGAAGCTATGTGATTTACACACTTGGGTTTTAGAAAAATGGAATGAATTCCTGGAAGGAGAAATAAGTATTTACCCCAGTGCAAAGGGGTTCTTCATTTTAGATTTCAATTCTTAAGAAGACAAGGAGATGGTGCTAGAAAATGGTTCATGGATCTTTCAAGGTGATTTTTTGTGCATAAAACCTTGGTTCCCTGATTTCGATCTATGTACATAAACTTTCACCATTGCATTTTTGTGGGTAAGAATTTAGTATCTTCCATTCAATTCTAGGAACCAAATTTCTTGAGGGATATTGGAAACAACCTTGGAAAGTATCATTGTTCATACGAGGAAACTATCACTTATCAAAATTCAATGTGCACTCACATCTGTGTTGAAATGGATCTAGCCAATGGCCTTCCTACTGAGATTCTACTAAAAGTAGGTAAGAGAAATAGGAGGCAACCAATTGGTTACAAAAAAATTTCTTTCAAGTGTAGAAAATTCTTCTCAATAGAACATGTCTCCTCTAAATGTTATTTGCAACATGATTTGGGAAATTTGAACCTGAGAAAACTAACATGGTGGATTGGGGCTAAATATCAATGCTATATCATTCCACTGAACCCACCCAATAATTTCCTGAAGGAAATCTCTCCTCCCCCTCCTGAGGATCATACTTTGGTCTTTCTTGCAAAGGATGCAATTTCAACAATTCTCTCCAAAGGCAGTGAAGACTCCAAGCCCTCATTCTCTCTTGTTCCTTCTTCAATATGTCCAAGCTCAGATGGTGATGGTTTGTCCGAATTGGGTGAATTGGGAGGGAATTCCCTCTTAGCTCTCACAAAGCATGTTACTATGGTTTCCTCACATTGTGATAATGATTGGATTGACATTAAGAGAAGGAAACCTTTGGCTGAGAAACACCATATGATGCTTAAATCTACCAAAAAAGGTGGTAATAATGGGGAACAAGTTGAAATATTTCTAGACATGAATTGTAATTTTTTTTATCATTGAATACAAAGTGCTACCCTCTTTGGTAGTGATTTTCCTAAAAACAAAAGTTCCATAATTAAAGAGATACCTAATATCCTTTTTTTCTATAGATCCTCAATGAGTTGTTGCCTCAATAATTCACATAGGTCATAGTTTTCACCTTTCTCCATGATTTCATAGGAAATGTTAATGGCGGTGGTAGATACAAAGTGCTCACTATTGGAGAAATACAACTTGTAACCGATCCTCATGGAGGTATACTTCATTGCACAATTCCTTATGTCCTTAATAGTCAAATCCCTCCTATCATACTTTTCTCTCAATCGCTCCATTATAATCACATTCTTAATAGATTTGAGTACTGAAATGAGTCTAGTGGCGCACAACCCTAAAAATTTCCTAATCAACTCCTTTGTGATTAGTCTAGGCATATCCATCCATATAAATTTATCATTGATATGGCTCAAAGAAATCCTTACCCAAGCATAGTCAAGGAAAAATTTAGGGAGCCCTTGCTAGACGTCGAGTCCCTTTGCTGCTAAATTATGATATTCTAGCTTCACCCTAGAGTCCTAACCAGTAAGTTCATTTATCCACACATCCTCTAGTTTGGAATGATGGTAGTCTTCAAGCTTGTTGTGAATGTATATTCTTATATATTATTTATGCAGGACTCCATATGGAACCCTCGAGAAAGAATCTTTAAGATAAACCTCATTGGATTTGATAGGATGCACCTTAAATTTAGGTCAAGGTCTCTCCGACATGTCCACAACACTTTATGTAGCCATTTCAACAGTTTCTTACTCGATTTTAAGGAAATTTTTGAAAACTTAGGGAAACAACAACAGTAAATACTTCTCTCTTCACCTTTTTGACTAGGGTTTGCATACACTAAGACTCAATCACTTCAACTACATTTCTCTTCTCTTTGTATACTCTTCTTCACTTGAAGATTTTTTTGCAAATAATTTTTTGTTAAGTATGACCACTTATAAACCTTTTGTCATGGCCTAATTTGCAATGAATACACAAACTAAAAGCTAGTAAAAACCCTAATTGTCTACACAATTAACTTGAAATGCTCTAAAATCTTCTACATTTCAATGTTTTCTACTAGAATTTTCTCCAATAGATCAAACATATTGACCTACACCACATATCCTCATGTTTGAAGCACCAACACCATTTTATTTGGTAGGGGATGAAATATTTTCATTGAAGCTCCCCTTGAGCCAAAGCTCTCAACTTAGTTTTTGAGGGAAACATCTACAACTAATGTTGGTACAGATTCATCCTTAACCTTGAACTCTTCCTTCTTTCTCTAAATCTTGTTCATTTGCTTCTTTTTCTCTACTAGATAAACTTTTTGTATTAAATCATTCTTTTTTACTAGATTATCCTTCTTCATATTTCTTCTACAAAACTTAAAAATGTGTCCAATCCTATTGCAATTATAGCATATGACATTATTTTAACCAATCTTACTTCTATTTATTTTAGATCTGCCTTGATTGGATTTATGATCAAATCCATAGCATGTATAACAATAGCCATTGAAAGATTGAACCATTCTACAATTGTTATAGCCATTCATTATTTAACTTTTGAATTCACTAGCTCTATGAACAAATCTCTTGCATGTGAAACATTAATCTAGAAAAGATTGAATATTCTAATTCATTCGGCTTCTACATTCCATAGCCTTATGTCTAAATTTATTGCAAGAATAACAAAAACCATTAAAATATGGGTACCTTTCTGCATTTGGTTGTCTAACCAATGGTCTTCTAGCTTCATTCCTCTTATTACAAATCTACTTGCCTTTGTTCTTATTGTCTTCAAACTTCTATTTAGTATTTGGTGCCTAATCTACTTTTGAGCTTTCACCCTGTTCAAATCCTAAACCTCCTTTATCTCTGGAGCATTTCTGATTTGGAGCCATCTCATCAAGCTTTATGGAGTTCATCTTGAATGTATCTTTATGACTTCTTGCCTTCTCAAGATCTAATATGAAATTCAAAATTTTATGTTCAAGCCTTGTGCATTCTTCAAATTTTCATTTCACCATTACATTCAAGAATTCTTAAACTCTTTTTCTTTCTTCAAATTGCACTTTCCAACCAAAAATTTCCTTGTTTGCTTGCTTCAATTGTTCACTAACCTCTTTATGCCTTTTTCTTAATTTCTTAATTTTCTCTCTCAAAATTTTGATGCATTCGTTTTCTTCTTTAAAATTTTCGTTTAGATCTCTATTTTCACCTTTAGTTCTGTAACATCCTAGATTTTTCTGCTAGCATGACTAGATAAACAAGGTTAAATCCTAATCTAAAATCTAAAATCTAACAACAAAGAATGAGGAAATAAACTAAACTAATAAAACCAAAATTATCTCACCGAATATGCGTTCATCCCTTCGAATTATCTTGATTGTTCTTCTCCATTTTGCCTTTTCAGTATTCTTACCCTCAGATTTGTGTGTTTGAATGCAAGTATAGTATTGTTGAGTGTCTAAGAAAAAAATCGAAGTTGAATATCTTCTCAAAAGTATGTGATTTCGAGAGGAGGAATAATGATTATGACAGGCCATTTATAGATTTTGTGTTTTCAAACGATCAGCTCAAATTGAAAGAGAGATCGACGGATGAGATTGATGAATGCCATGCGATGTGAGTTTTATCTCAGATAGAATGTGAGTTAGAACAGGAGTCAAAATAGGAGTGCAGGAAAGACCGTAGATAGAGACTAAGTTAGAACCTAAGTTAGAACACAAGTTCAAGATCTTAATCTCCAAAAATAGAAGAAACAGACTTTGTATGCAAAAGCCAAAGTTGGAACTCGAAGACTAATGCATTCAAACGCAAACATGAGTTAATTAATTAAATAAAGATATTTAATTAATAAAATAGATCATGCATATGAGTTGGAACTAGTTAACTAAATAGTTGTGACAAAGAGTCTTCTCGTAGAGATAAACAGATGTTGAATCCAGAGATAACTGGAGAACTAAAAATAGATCTCGAGTCAGAAGGTGAGTGAATGATTAGATAACTGATTGACAAAAGAATGTGACATAACTAATTAAATTTGAATTAAATGTTAATTTAATTCAACATTCGAAAGATGAAAGATTTAATTAAATAAATAAAGATAATTTATTTAATTTGACTATTGAAAAGGATAATACGAATAATTAAATAATAAATATTTAATTATAGTTGGACAAGTATGATAAAGGGGGAAGAATTAATTAGTTCGCAACATAATTAAATAAATATGAATTATTTAACTAACCAAGTTGAAATAATTAATTAATTAAAAAGGGATATTTAATTAATAGAGGAAATATGTGTTAGAAAGGGTAATTAAATAATTAACATTATTTAATCAAGACCACAAACTATAGAAAATTATGTTGAATATGTACTCGCAGACCTAGACCAATTTTCGGTATCTAAAGTTTGCCCCTCTTTGATACAATGTTGGTACAACGTTGTGTCAAAGAAAATATGCCCCGATCATGCCCTAGCATGAAATAGGTTAAGGTATACCCCCTCGGGAAAATTGACAATTTTTTAAAAGTTTCCAAAAAATCAGGAAATGTTCCCGATAAGTCAATTTGATAGTCAAAAATGATATGGAGTGGAAGGAATTGAATTTGCAGATGTTTCAGATGAATACGGGTCATTGGAAGTTGAAAGGCTAAGCGGCCAATAGAGTAGGTCTGAAAAAATACCACCCGAATTCAACCTATAAATAGAAATTGGGGTGAAATGGAATTCATTTGCACCCGAAGGAGATAGAAAAAGAGGAATTTTGCTCTAACCAGCTGACGAAGATGACTCCTATTCCACATACTAGGCATTGAGGATATTGGATCTGGACATTCAGGAGGCCAGCCGATGCAGGACCACCAGTACGTACCCAAAAATGAACCCTTGAAAGTTAATTTTGCATGCTTTTCTAGGCATTAGAAAACCAATTAAGCAAATGCGGTGCATCCTAAATGACACATATGTCGTCATATTCATCGCATGTGACTGCAAAGCGACGCATTTGCATAAACGCGTTAGGGATAGGTTTGGCTTATTAGGGAATAAACACATGTGGATCATTATGCACTGCATGTGTTGTTATGCAACACATATGCCTTAGGAATAGATGCATGTGATGTATTGCACCGCATATGGATTAATGAAATGCATATGTAGGTGAGTTGTAGAATATATAAAATGAACTGCATGTGCAAAAATGCACCGCATGTGGTTTTTTGAACCGCATGTGTAGTAGAGGGAAAGGGTTTGTGGAGAATATGTGATGCATATGTAATATGCACTGCATGTGAGGCTTTGTGCAATGCATTTGCAAAAATGCACCGCATCTGTAAAAGTGAGCCACATTTGACTGGTAAAATTTTCAAAAAAAATTCCATGGAAAATTTGAAAATTGTTGACATCATGGTTAAATTGCAGGTGGTGTTAGATCCTATTTATATGCAGGAGTCTCGACTAGACACATTCGACCTACGAGACAGGTTGAACTCTGTAGAGATTCGGCTTCTATGGAAGCTAGGCCTACGCCACTGTTTGTTGATGCCTACCATTCGGGAAAACAGGGGGATGCTGACGGCACTTTGCGAGCGATGGCATTCAGAGACATCATCGTTTCATTTACAGACTGGGGAGGCCACTATCACATTGGAGGATGTGTACACGATTTTGAGATTGCCTATTAGGGGTGAGCAGGTTATGTACGAGACCCAGCAAGGATTGATGGAGTTAGCACGGTTCTATCAGGTGGATGACATTAGTAGGCTCAGGATCGAGCATTATGAGATTAGATGGCCAATGCTAATAGATAGATATGATCGGATCGACTATATCCTATGTACATTGATTGGGGGTATTATGCTTCTAGACAGACGGGATCACGGCTTTCCAGTGGGATGGGGAGCTATGTTGGTTGGCATGTTGGAGAGTGAGACAAGATATGCATGGGGTCCATGTCTACTTGGCATGTTATATTTTTATCTTCATGACATCACCTACAGAGATGCACAGTCATTGAGTTGTGGGACTACACTGCTGATGGTATGGGGTTGGGAGAGGATAGTTGTTTTTCATCCTCCAGTTACTATAGAGAGACCGAAGAGACATCCTTATGTGTTCTAATATATAGGACAGATCACACAGACACATGTTGGGGACACAGGGTATTGGAGACACACACTAGACATTCTTGATTAGTTTACATGGAGACCTTACATGGATTGTGAGGAGTGGGTGGACGAGGATATACATTTTCCATTCTACAGACAGACAAAGTATCTCATTGGGAAGACTGTTTCGAGCGTGTACATTATTGAGCGACATCTGCTAGATAGTTTGGGGAGGTTTAGGATGAGCCTCGAGGTAGAGCAGAGTTTACTCAGTTGTTGAGAGAGGTTCCATGGTGGGGACCCATGATTCCAGTGGCTACTGCGGAGGTAAACATACAGGCATTACAGCCAGTATAATGGAGATGGAGAGATGGATTAGTAGATCCAGGGACTACGAATGCATATGATGCATGGTGGATGGTTCATCAGCCAATTCCTTATACAGATCCTGACCAGCCAGCACCAGTCGAGAGATGAGGCACAGGGCCGAGAGGGCGATGAAGAGGTGGAGGTGCCAGGGTGGGTAGATTTGGTGGTAGAGGTGATGGAGATGATGGAAGAGGTGGAGGTAGAGGAAGGAGATGAGGACATAGAGGACAGAGAGGGGGTCAGGAAGGTGGACATGCACCTATTGAGGAGGTAGTAGAAGTTGATGTAACGATGGCAGATGTCGGAGGGAGAGTGGATGTACAAGCTGGGGGTGAGGATGCTACAGTGGAGGTAGTGGTAGAGGAACATGTAGTGGTGGATGTTGCAGTAGAGGATGTGGCAGAGGATGTAGATATGGGTGTGGCTATAGACCCTCTAGGTATTTTGGCATGATATGGAGAGGAGGATGTTGAGGATGATGTTGAGGAGGATGGTGAGAGGAGGCACCGATGGAGGAGCAAGAGAGAGAGCTCAAAGATCGGATTGTAGAGGGGAGATGAGATGAGGATGCTCCTAGAGATGGTGATAGGGAGGCTTTGGAGGAGAGACTCAGACTTATGATAGTAGAGTTTGAGGCAATGAGACTAGAGAGAGATAGTGTGTACACGGAGAGGGATAGTGCTCTTGCAGAGAGGGAAAATGCTCGTACAGAGAGAGATAGTGAGACTAGGCTATAGCGTGGAGACATGAGATAGAGCAGTAGTTTATAGAGGTTAGATTCCTTTGCAGTGGGTCCTCATCAGATGGCATGGTACTGGAGTTGGTCAGATCAGTGGAGAGAGCCACTTATTACAGAGATCTTTATGAGGCAGAAGTGCCGGTGGAGAGACAGGCTCCTACATTTTCAGAGGTGCGCAGTCAGAGCAGGGGTCCTACTAGGAGTCAGAGGACACAGAGCACAGAGGGGGTGATAGGACCATCAAGGCTAGGTCCATATGAGAGGCCTTCCACCTCACAAAGATCACCTTCGAGTCTTTTCCCACCACCATCACCACGTGACAGCAAAGGTAGCGGGACACAATGATAGGGACTTATGTAGACATTTGTATTTTGATTAGAGAGCCTATGAGCTCATGTTGTATTTATTGATACATTCAGACATTGTACTATGACACACTATTTGAGCAATATATATATGATTTTGGTGGCTTCTATATGATATGCAATTCTATGTTATGGATGATGCTTTATTTCTACATGATTATGTTTCCTAGATGATGTATATACATGTGTTATGAATGAAATGTTTCTACATGTTTATGAATTATGTATTTTATGATGATGTTATGGATGATTCTATTTACTTATGTTAATGGATGCAATGATCTATATGATGCTTATTTATATGTGATGATGATATGTACATGCAATGTTTACCCTATGTGATGATGCAATGCCTACTATGTAATGATGTGAAATGCAGTGAAGATGAATGTGACTATCTATATGTTGAAATGCAATGCAACTATGTGAAATGTATGATAATGCAAATGATATAATGTTTATATTGTGTCACAGGACTTTATATTTATGTCAAAAAAGAGAAATGTTAGGATGAAATCAATTCAGAATGTTAATAAGAAATAATTAAAGTTTGATTAATGGAGGAAATGATATAATGACGGTTGATCGATTGAGAAAAAGATATAATCTTCAATATATTGCCAAATATGCTATACTTTCCTATTATCATCATTGGGAGGGACATGACATAGATGGATAGTACACACTATGATATGACATAGACCATAGTGTACAAAGTTTTCCACCTATGAAAAAAAGACAGTCGTAGACAAGGAGTGTCTTAACTCAGACTAAGGACAAGATGCCCCAGTCGTTGTGTCAAGACAAACCACAGACAACAGACAAATAAAAGATGGGTCATGAGATGTCATTGCTCCTCTAAATCCTTGATTGGACATCCTTGAGGAAACTAGTAACATGACTCAAAAACCAATATTAAAAAGATAGTTGACAGACAACAGCCAAAGAAAAAGAGTCTTGAGACATTGTTGCTTCTCTAAATCCATCAAGGGACATCATTGAGAAAGCTAGTAATAGGATCAATTCACAAATCGATAATAAGATAAGACAAAATAAGATATAAATTCATAAAGCCAAATAAATGTATTCACCAAAACTTGATCTTGTGGGATTGTTTGATGTTGATGCTTGACATAGTGTGATGTGAGAGAATGACATATACCACATAGGACGTTGAGTCTGGTTTCGACTTGGTGACTTCTGTATAAGGCATGACAAAGCCTGGTTTTAAAAAGACATGTGTCGTATAAGACGTTGGAGTCTGATCACGTTGAAGTTACAAGCCATAGGAGACTATGACAATTTGATGACGTATGTTGACAAGAAAGACATATCTTGTGTAAGACATAGGTTGATCAGTTTGACAATGTGTTTGATATTGACTTGATGAAAATTTGAGATGTTTTTCCTTGTTGATCTATGACTATTTTGATTCCTTGACTCATAAACTATGTGTGTGTAGACAGTGTATGACATGAGATGATACCTTAAACTATGATATGCAACTTGTGTGATAGTGATTGTGAATGAACCCTGTTGGACTAACCTAGTGTGGTCTCGAGAGCTCATCAATTGATTAGCCTTGCCTATATTGTACATGCAGAGACCTCATAGTTTGACATGACCAATGACTTTGAATATACAAAGTGTCATGATTTAAATATGTGTGATACATGACAAAACTAGACAAATAGACCTAATGCCTTAGGGGCACATCAATTGATGGCCTTGCCTATGTCCCAGTCGCAGAGGCAATGTAGTTCGACTATGTCTATAAATAACTTAACATGACCAACTTGACATGATTGACTTGACATGACTGACTCTACTTTTTGGATTTTCTGACTGTTTTGATTTTTTTGGATTTTTGATGTTTTCTAATGTTTTTGGGATTTTGCAAGACATTTTCGATGGTGTGACGTTATGTACAAGGTGTTAGGGCATAGAACACGGATTTTCCCCCAGTTGGGAAGATACTTGGAAAATGGAGTAGATAATGTGATGGAATGGATGCTAGATGTCAATCGTTCCAAGGAATGTATAAGACAACCATTTATTATGAGAGATGGTGAAAAAGTCTGATTAGAATGATGGTAGACGGAAGAGCAAGCTTGACTACACATGGCACCTGTTTGCCAGGTTTTCACCATGGTACTTATCCATAGTGCCATTGAAGCGATTTTCACTATTGGATGGATTATTTCTGTTTACTTTTTCTTTTCTTTTTTATTTTCTCATTTTTTTTGGTGTTACAAAGACGCCTGTTTACTAGGTTTTCATGAAGGTAACCATTTTTTTGTTTTTTGTTTTTGTTTGTATTTTTCCATATTAAGACATGGATTCTCAGAGACTAAGCATAGAACCTCTTTAGATGTAGACTATTGATAGGGGACAAAAGCGGATCTCCTTCAAGAGTAGAGAGTTTGTATGCTTCTGATCCAAAGGATTCTGTGACAATGTATGGCCCCAACCAGTTAGGTTCAAGCTTTCCTGGCTTTTCTCATTTAGCTTGGTTCTTAGGATTCTCCATTAATACTAGATCTCCAATGTCAAAGTGTCTATTGAGAACCATTCTATTGTAGCTACGACAAAGATGATTCTGATATGCTTGTAAATGATCTAATGCTTTCTGTCTTCGCTCATCCAGCAATTCTAGCTCTTGTAACCTAGAGACACGGTATTCTTCATCGTCCATATGACCCTTCAAGGATACCCATAGAGATGGTATTTCGACCTCAATAGGTAAGATAGCTTTAGACCTGAATACGAGGGAATATGGAGTGGCATCGGTGGGAGTGCGAATGCTTGTGCGATAAGCCCATAAGATAGGATTAAGTTGCAGGTGCCAGTCACGACCAGCATCATTGACAGACTTCTTAAGGATTCTAACAATAGTCTTATTAGATGCCTCAGCTTGGCCATTACCTTGTGGGTAATACGAAGTGGAGAAATGGTGTTTGATGTGGAATTATTCACATAAATGGCATACTTCTTGGTTCTTGAATGGGCAGCCATTGTCTGTGATTATGGATTGGGGTACACAATACCGACAAATTATATAGTTTAGAATAAACTTAGATATTTGTGTTCCGGTGATGTAGGTCATGGGAATAGCTTCAATCCATTTCGTGAAGTATTCGGTGGCGGTGATGATGAATTTGTGGCCATTGGATGATGAAGGGTGTATCTTACCTATCAGGCCAAGTCCCCATTGGATGAAGGGCCATGGTGATGTAATCGGACAAAGCTCCTGCATTGGTGCTCTTATCAAGTCTCCATCTATTTGACAGTGTCTACATTTCCTTACAAAGACGTATGAGTCTTTCTCCATTGTAGGCCAATATTAACCTAGTCTCATAATATTAAGGGCTAGAGTAGGACCACTTGAATGAGATCTGCATATACCCTTGTGCACTACTCGCAAAGTTATTTGTGCTTCTTCAGCATTGAGACATCTCATAAGGGTGCTATCTAAGGTGCATCTATACAGGGTTTCTCTGATGATGGTGTACTTGGCTGACTTGCGGATGAAGGTTCGATGTTGGTTATTGGACAAGTCTTGAGGTAGGGTTTGGTTAGTGAGGTAATCGAATATGTCTTTATACCAAAGAGATGTAGGACCAACAATGGTACACACCATCGCAGTATCAGGGACATCATAAGCAGAGACCAATAGCTGTTCAACTAGAAACTCAAACTTAGGCACATTACTCAGAATATCTAACAATGAACCCACGATTGCCATAGCATCTATAGCTCTATTATGGATACGTGGTATCTATTGAAAAGTTATGTCATTGAAATACTTTTTGAAACTATTAGCCATTCACTTGTAAGATGCAAGCTTCTCATCCTTAGTCTCGTAGTCATCATTTACCTATCGGATTACAAGTTGAGAGTCGCCAAAGACATGTAGGCTCTTGATTTTCCATTGAGCTACCATTTTTAACCCTGTCACTAAGGCTTCATATTCTGCTATATTGTTGGTACAAGGGAAAGCAATCCTGAATGATTTGGGAATGGTATCACCTTGAGGTGTGACAAATAAGATACCAGCTCCTGAACCATGATTTATATGTGACCCATCAAAGTACAGTTTCCATTTCGTTTTAATGTCAATGATGAAGAGAAACTCATCTAGAAAATCTGCCACTAATGGATGATCCGCCTTTATAGGTGCAACTGCCAATTAATCTGCAATCACCTATCCTTTTATAGCCTTCCTTTCGACATACTGAATTTCATACTCGCTAAGTATCATAACCCATTTAGCCAATCGGCCTTTTAAAGCTACCTTACTTAGGAGGTATTTAAGTGGATCAATCTTTGCAATTAGCATTGTTTGTCGATTGAGCATATAGTGCCGAAGTTTTTAGGTAGCAAAAACTACCGCAAGGCAAGAATGTTCTATGTTGCTGTAATTCAATTCATAGCCCACTAAGGTACAACTGATATAATAGACTGCTCTCTCATGACCTTGATCATCATGTTGTGCGAGAAGAGCCCCTAATGCCAACTGAGTTGTTGAGATGTAAAGTATCAATGGTTTTCCCTATGTGGGTGGCATTAAGACTGGTGGAGTAAGCAAATAGTCCTTGATTTTCTAGAAAGCCTCTTGACATTTAGGTGTCCATACAAACGGTAATTCTTTCTTGAGTAGATGCTGAAATGGATGTATTTTATCTACCAGTTGTACTATGAATTGCCTAATTGACTGTAATATTCCTTGTACAGTTCTGAGTTGACCAATGCTGGTTGGAGGAGGCATTTCTATGATAGCTCTTACCTTCTCTGGATCTGCTTCAATGCCTCTTCTAGAGATGATATACCCCAACAGTTTTCCTGCTTTCACCCCAAATACACACTTCTTCTAATTTAGCCTGACATTGTAATTCTCTAGCCTCTAGAATATCTTGTCTAAAACCTTTAAATGATCTTCCCTTGTTTCCAATTTGGCTATTATGTCATCTACATAATATTCCATGAATGTATGTACAAAGTCATGAAAAATCGTAGTCATTGCCCATTGGTAGGTGGCTCCAGCATTCTTAAGGTCAAATGGCATAACATTCCAATAGTATGTGCCCCATGGACATGTGAAAGCCGTCTTATGTTGGTCTTCAGGTGCTATCTTAATCTGGTTGTATCTAGAGAAACCATCCATAAGGGATAGCATCTTGTATCCTGCTATCAGATCCATGATCATGTCGATATTCGGCAAAGGAAAGCCATATTTAGGGCATGCCTTATTGATGTCCCTCAAGTCCATGCAAATGCAAATGCGCCTAGTTGGTTTAGTCACTGGTACAAGGTTTGATATCCAATCTACATAGTCTATTGTCCTTATGAATCCTACATCCAGGAGTTTCTTAAGTTATGCTTTTACCAGTAGAGCGATTTGCGGATGCATTTTCCTTAGCTTTTGTTTGACTGGCTTAATACCTGGTTGTAGTGGTAAATGATGCAATATTAGGTCAGGATCTAGCCCAGGCATGTCAGCATACGACCATGCAAAGTTTTGGTACAGGCTTCACATTGAGGTCCAATTCTCCCAATAGGGCATCTATGTTCATAGTACTAGTAGATGAAAGGGATTCCCATTCACCATCGCTAGAGTAAGGGAATTCATCATAAACTAGAGGTTTGTCGTAAATTGGGGGTGTCAAAATATGGGGCAAGTGGTTCATGAGATATCTCGGTGTCTGCGGAAACACTCACTTCCTCTTGATAAGATGACGAAGTACTGGGATACCCAATTCTAAGTGGTGGACACCCTGGCCCTAAGTATTTCAGTCGTGGGTAGACAGTAATTGGTTATGTCCTTCCATTTTGATATAGTCCTAACCCACTGTGCCCATCATAGCCTGCCTTTTGCATTATCTTAAATCCTTTTCCATAATGGTCCTTGGCTATTTGAATAGATGGGGAGGGGTATTCATGTTCTTCTTGATACAACTAGGAATCACCTTGATCCACAGTTTCTTCACTTAACTCTCCCCATTTGGTTAATGTCGTTGTAGGGGGAACATGAAATTTGATCACTGATTGTCATCTATCTACCATAGGTAGGCCATATGCCTTTGGTGGAATCAGTTGAGTGATGCAATATGATGCCTTTATATTATATTCACCACAACCCTTGTCTTGGATCTTGAGTTTAGGAGTGGATGATGGAGGTTTGAATGAAATGGTTTTAGTGAGACGTGATGGGTCAACGTATTGGGATAAAGTGGATGATGAGGCCTCTTGATTAATGGGTACTTGTCATGGTGGAAGTTCCCTTAGGCTTGTACAATATTGGAAAGGATCCAGATCACCATCAATAGTGACCTTTGTGCCATTATATGGGAACTTAAGACATTGGTGGTATGTTGAAGGTACAACTCTCATGGCGTGTATCCAAGGTCTACCTAGCAACAAGTTAGATGGAAGAGTGAGATCCAAGACTTGGAAGCTGGTGTTCATGATCATTGGACCAATTCTTACAGGGACCCTTACAACTCCTTTGGATGACCTTTCTTCATCATCATAAGCCTTGATGACTATACTCTTGGAAGTGTCTACATAGTCTTCTAAGAATCCTAATGCCTTAACCAATTTTAGGGTACATAGGTTCAAACCTGTGCCTCCATCTACCAAGACTCGTTGGACTCTGGTTTGATGGACTAGGACTTCAAGATGTAAGGGGTCATTGTGATCAGACTTTTCAGTAGAGTAGTCTTGTTGGGAAAATGTGGCATGCTACGAGTTAGTCAAATATCCCACCATTTCTTCGAAGCGATTGACATCCAAGTCTATGGGAATAGTAGTCTTCTGTAATTCTTTTTCAAGTATGGCTCGATGTTGTGGTGACAAAGTCAATAGTTCCAAGATAGATATTTGCGTAGGGGTTTTACTCAATTGATCGATGAGATTGTATCTATACTTGGGCCTCTGTGTAGGTGGTTCAGAAGGGGGACCTGGAATAACGAGTTTAGTCCTACATGTGTTCACATTACATTCTGGGTGCTTCTTAATGATGACAGTATCAACATGTTCGTGTGTGGCTTGAAGGCTATATATGGTCTTTCCTTTCCCATAGTCATACTTGGTGTTTGTGTAATTAACAAAGGGATTGTTCTTGGTTCCCGAACCAGAAGCATCTCCTTTTGTGTGGTCATGTAAAGCGTCTATAAAGAACTTGTGATCACTGTTTTTAGTGTTTTTGTGTCCGTTTACCTCTATGGATCCGTTTTCAACAAAGTCTTGAATGATATTCTTTAATTGACCACATTGCTGGAGGTTGTGCCCTTTTGTTCAATGATAGTCACAGAAAGAGTTATCATCCCACCATGACGGTTTGAACTGTCCAAGATCATACTCTCTTGGTTCTAAAGGTTTGATGAGATTATGTTTGACCAATTCTTTGAAGACTACCTTGATTGGTTGCCCTAAAGGTGTAAATTCTTGCATGGGAAATCTCCTTTGGGGTCTTTGTTGCGAGTTTTGGACATAGTTAGCCATTTGATCTGGATTGTTCATCATGTCTTCATGTTGGTTGTATCCTCTAAGTGTTATAACCGGTCCAATATGTATGTGTCTAGCATCCACAATGCCATCATTTGTGACATTCTTATTCCTAGACCATAACTTCTTTCTATCATTCGACACATTTGGATGTTGGACAATTGGACTCTTGCCTGGTATTTTTATTTCGCCTTTGTCGATAAGGCCCTTTTCAAGGATGATCCCCTTTTGTACCAAGTCTAAGAATGAAGTACAACAATGTACCCTTAGATCACTTCGCAATTTGGGGTTGATGTTCTCTAGGAATATTGTGACCTTTTGTTTTTTTAGTATTTCAACTGGACACCTACTAGCTAGACTTTGCCATCTCTGGAAGAAAGTGGTGAAATTTTCACCATCGTCTTGTGTCATGTGGAATAAGGTTACAATTGTTACCTCATTGTCTATGTTAAAGGAAAAATGTTCAATGAAATTCTCAGCTAATTCACCCCAAGATCTTATACCATATGGTAATTTAGAGAACTATTCCAGTCCTATCCCGACAAGGGTTCATGGAAATAGTCTCATCTAGTATGTGGGCTCATACGCTATGTCCATGCATGTTGTTGAGAACTCTCTAATGTGTTCTAAAGGATTCTTTCTCCCATTATACTTAGGTAAAATTGGTATAATGTATCCATGGGGGAAAGGTGTCATATAGAGCACTTTGTCAAATGGACATGGACATAGGTCTTGTGCTGAGATAGTTCATTTTCTGGACATAGACATATTGTCCATCTATTGTTGAAGAGCTTGGATTTTGTTTTGAAGGACATGGTGTTCATGTTATTTGGATCAATGTAGGTGTTTTGATACTCCATGTTTTGTGATGGGTTGTGATTTGGTGAGGGAATATATCCTGTCAAAATATTCTGATTCGGGATAGGGATATTCCCTGTCTGAATGATCGGAGTTGGTATCAGAATGCTTCTTGTCTGAATTGTTTGATTTGGTATAGGGATATTCCCACCAACTTTGGATCTCTTACCAGTCGTGTTGGTGCCAAAGGGGTTGAAGGAAGTTGCTCCCATAGTGAATTATAAACCTTGTGTTATGTTAAAAGGGGTTGTGTTTACAATTAACGATGTTTGGGTTGGTATACCTATTGGTATCACTGTGGTTATTTGGGGAATAGAGATAGTTGACATTGCATTTTGGGATGGTTGGGTTGACTATGTTTGCAAGGCAAGAATATCAAATCCTATGGGTAGTTTGGCACTGTCTGCTAACAATTTTGCTAGATAGCGTTGAGAATCATTTAGCAAATATTCATCCATGAAGGATGCAAACTTAGGATCTTGAACTGCTACATCTATGTCTTCTATGTAAATCTGACCATGTGTGTCTCTAGTGACATGTTTTTCTAGCAAAGGCTGGTGTGCTCGTGTACTTCCTGACGATTGTTTTCCGAATGGATTGATGAATTCATTGGGGTCTGTCATTGCTTTGTGTTTCTTTTGGGAACTTGTTTCGACCATGAAAATTTTTGCTCAAAATGGGTAATGCAGACTATGCCTATGTTTTTGGATTTATTCTTGACACTAAATGATGTTGGTAAAATGGTTTCTAAAAGGACGTATGGCAAGATGACATGTGACAAGATGGACAATATGCAAAATGAGAGTAGACTATGATGATAAATGAGTCTAAGACGATATAATCTACAAACCTTTTTGTATGACAAGGATAGTTGTCAAGGTGAATTTTTCAAACTAGACTAATGAGCTAAAAAGATCCACTAGATGTGACTAAAGTGACAAGGTTCAATGATTTCGACAAACCGTAACATGGATGTTTCCAATGACGAGGAAAGCTATCTATTATGTGATATGTTATTTCCTAGGGAGTATCTATATGCATGCAACTTAGGATGACTATGACCATAAATAAGAAGTATATGACACCAAATGATGGTAACTAAGACATAGATGACACCTAATGATGGTAACTACGACGTATATGACACCTAATGATGGGAGGTTTTTTTGAGAAAAATCTACCAATTTCTAATCCATGGTTGATCTTAAGAGCCTAAAGAAAATATTGACAATGATGTTTCAAACTCAGCTCGTAGTTTTGGATGTTTTCTGTTGACAGGCAAATGCAGTTCACTAAATAGTTGTAGTGTAGGATTTGACAGATGCGGTTTTTGACAGTGCATGCAATGTTTTTGATAGTTGTAGTGTTTACTATGACAATTGTGGTTTACCAAAACTCGTGCAACTCGAAAACTGACAGATGCAGTTTTCCAACACACATGCGACTCTAAAACTGACAGATGCAGTTTGCGTGCACACATGCGACTCAGAATATGACAGTTGTGACTCGTGACAGGCAAACTGTGAATATTGACATGTTTTGATAGACAGATGCAACTTTTCCACTAACAGATGCAACTCGCTAATACACATGTGACAATTATACTGACAAATGTGACTCTGTTTTCTGACAGTTGATTTTTTCCCAAAAGTTCTTGACTGACTTTGTTTGTTTGATCAAGATTTTGATGAATACAGCAAAGAACAAACACAACAATCAATTTATTTTTAGTATTTTGATGGGAGGACTATTTAAGACTCGAAAACATGTACAACCTAGGCTTTTAGGACAATATGTGTTGAATTCTTACTTGGATTTCTCTAGCTATGCATATTTATGGTGAATGACTAGTAGCTTGACCCCACTAGATCCCCTCGATAACACTCACTTATATGGTGCAGCCAAGCTACTGTATCCATGAAACTCCCATGGCATACATTTCATTTCCACACATAAACTATAAAAATGTAAGACGGCTTCATAGGGCCGACCCTGCTGCACCAACAAATAGGTAGGATTTTGGTAACTCTACAACAAGCTTTTTAATAAGGGCATTCTATTCGTGGGACACTATCCAACGTTGGCAAGAGTCCATTTATGTCCATCTCGTCAGAATAGTGCACGTAATTCATGGGCTTTCCCCAAGAATCCTCTTTTATATACCGGCTAGAAATCACTTGGCTTTAACGTGCTACCGGTCTGAATCGTCTTGGGGTGAGTAATTTTTCCCACCAAGACAAGCCCAAGTTCTAGAGACAACAACCATTTCTCTTACACCTAGGATCGCATGACTGCGCAAGGGGAGAGGATACTTCGATGTACTAAATCGTAAAGGTGACAAAATGTGTAAAGCACTAAACAAAGAAGATAGTGGTTCTTTTTAATCCAAACGACAATTTTTTATCTATCAATCAAAAAATTCATTTTAACCTCCACGATAATTGTCTATCTACCAAACAAACTTGCTAAATAAATAAACACATAGGCATTAGGTCTTGCATGCAAATTTATCCGTAATTCTGGTTTTTTTTTTTTTTTGGTCTTCTACTCTTCATCCTACAAACAATATGTTATTCCACCTTAACACAACTGAAATCAACTATTAGTGAAAATCAAAACAGCCTCAAAAGCGAAAAAGAAAATATGAATGTACGAAAAATAACCAAAAAAAGTGAAAAAAGTTTACTAGCCAGATGCGGCTTTTGGAGCCACAGATGCAGTTTGAATGTTGACAGGTGGATGCAGTTCGCTAATTTGTTGACAGGCGGATGCGGTTCGTGGCTTTGTGGATGTGGTGTTTTATGACAAATGCGTCGCTATTTTTCACAGATGCAGTTTGCAAATACAAATGCGTCATTTTGCATAACAGATGCAATGTGTCGTATGGAAAACCTACAAAAAAGAACAGAAAACAAAAAAATCGAAAGATAAAAATATGGGTGGATTTTGAAGTGTGTTCACATCGGGTTCACCAAATGTAACATCCTAGATTTTTCTACAAGCATGACTAGATAAACAAGGTTAAATCCTAATCTAGAATCTAAAATCTAACAACAAAGAATGAGGAAATAAACTAAACTAATAAAACCAAAATGATCTCACCGAATATGCATTCATCCCTTCGAATTATCTTGATTGTTCTTCTCCATTTTTCCTTTTCAGTATTCTTGCAATCAGATTTGTGTGTTTGAATGCAAGTATAGTATTGTCGAGTGTCTAAGCAAAATATCGAAGTTGAATCTCTTCACAAAAGTATCTGATTTCGGGAGGAGGAATAATGATTATGATAGGCCATTTTATAGATTTTGTGTTTTCAAATGATTAGCTTAGATTGAAAGAGAGATCGACGGATGAGATTGATGAATGCCATGCAATGTGAGTTATGTCTTAGATAGAACGTGAGTTAGAACACGAGTCAGAATAGGAGTTCAGGAAAGACCACAGATAGAGACTAAGTTAGAACGTGAATTAGAACACAAGTTCAAGATCTTAATCTCCAAAAATAGAAGAAATAGACTTTGTATGCAAAAGCCAAAGTTGGAACTTGAAGACTAATGCATTCAAATGCAAACATGAGTTTATTAATTAAATAAAGATATTTAATTAATAAAATAGATCATGCATATGAGTTGGAACTAGTTAACTGACTAGTTGTGATGGAGAGTCTTCTCGTAGAGATAAATAGATGTTGAATCTAGAGATAACTAGAGAACTAAAAATAGATCTCGAGTCAGAAGGTGAGTGAATGATTAGATAACTGATTGACAGAAGAAGGTGACATAACTAATTAAATATGAATTAAATGTTAATTGAATTCAACATTCGAAAGATGAAAGATTTAATTAAATAAATAAAGATAATTTATTTAATTTGACTATTGAAAAGGATAATACGAATAATTAAATAATAAATATTTAATTATAGTTGGACAAGTATGATAAAGGGGGGAGAATTAATTAGTTCGCAACATAATTAAATAAATATTATTTATTTAATTAACCAAGTTGAAATAATGAATTAATTAAAAAGGGATATTTAATTAATAGAGGAAATATGTGTTAGAAAGGGTAATTAAATAATTAACATTATTTAATCAAGACCACGGACTATAGAAAATTATGTTGAATATGTACTCGTAGGCCTAGACCAATTTTCGGTATCTACAAGTTCTTTTCATATCTTCAAGAGAAACTTTGAGCTCTCCATTTATGTCAAATATGTAGTCTTCTTTTGTAGATCCAATAGAAGGAATCTCTTATGTAGGAGTAAATAATCTTCTACTAGCCATTTGTTCAACCTCCAGGATCTTCCCCAAGAAATTAAGCTCCTTCCAAGAAACCAAGCTCTAATACCAATTTTCGGACACCCAAAATACTAAGAGTGGGGTGAATCAATATTATTTTAAACCACTTAAAAATTGAAACATCGGACACTCATAGAACATTCAATTGTAGTAATGAAAGAAAGCATAAAAATATAAAACAACATCACATAAAGCATGAACACTAGGGTTTTTATGTGGAAAACCTAAAATAGTACCCACATAATAGATCAATACATATCCAATCTTCGCATACACCCAACTCATTAGGTCAGCACCAGTAATGACTTAATTGTAAAATTTGCGAACTATGCAACCATATTTGAATATTGGGACCTCCAAACACTATGCCAACTGGAATACACAATCATCAAACACCTTTCAACTACTTCACAACTTCATAAAGAAAAAATATAATCCACGGAGAAGTGCGGATTCATCAACACATACACACTAAACTAGAAATGTCTGATATTGCCAAGTCAAACTTTTGTTACTCATAAGTTCAAAACTAGAAACCAAAACATGATGAAACTTTAGATTTAGGTTCCTATAAGAACCCAAAAAATTATGTTATAAGCACAAAGAAAAATCCTCATCAGTGGACTAGTGCAGACCCAAATACCAAATCCGCTATGCACACAATCACCTAAATTAACACTTAGTCAATTTTCACAAATATTCCCTTCATTAGATGAAACCTTCTTAAAAAATTGTCTTACATAATCATCCTTAAATATTTTCAAGATATCCAAACTAATATGCACCATATACTTCATATCGAGATACAATTTTGACATCAATGACAACATAAGATTACATAGCTACAATATACCTTGTACTCATCCCATATGCTCATGTTGCAAAGAAATGTATCAATGACATCTCATCATTATTCAAACAACCTTTGATGATTATTTCACCTATTTTTTGGATCTTCATTGAACTTTATAACTTTCATTCCCTATCTTTTTTCAACGTTTAGTCCTAACCCAAAATCCTACATCACCCTTTTTTGCATCTTGTTCCACTTTGGACTTTTGTATTTCTTGTAGATTACTTTCTCGACTTTGTAGATATTCATATAAGTTTCATTAATGCTTGATTTAACTCTTGTAACTAACAAATTAGTCTTTTCTACCCAAAAAGTATTGTTTATCTTAAGTGCATAGATTCAAATATAAATATTATGATGGAGGATGAGGGGCAACCATGCTAATATTAATGCAATTATTGAGTTCTACATACCAATAATATTCACACCTAATATAAACTATCTGTCTCATAGATTTGTGTTGTTTTCCTTGGATTTTACTCTTAATCTATGATGTTTGCTTCTTCTTCAAAATTCTATAGAAGATTAAGTGACCAAGCTAAATGGCATATATTCTAGTTCTCTTTTCATGTGAGTGGTTGGTTGTTTCCACTCTCCTTGTGAATGTAAATATCAAGTAGCTTTTATGGTTTCAACTCTTACAAAGTTGGTAATTATTAGAGCATCATCCTTTATAAATCACAAGGAGTTCATTATATTATAAATATTCTATGTAATTAAATTTATGCATGGCTTTGCTCATAGATCTTTAAGGGGGTTCTATGATAAGGTTCTCTCTTGCCACATATGTTAGTATGACTATAATAGGTATTTGGTGAATGCCATAGAATTCTAATTTATTATAATATTTATAATGGTTATTTTCTTATTACACATGGATTATGTAGTTTGGGGATGGATAACTAAATATGCTCAATTGTTTGATAAAATATATGTGATGTTTGTTTATGCAAAGCTCATATTCCTTTGTGATTTCAATATATTGTTTATATTGGTATGTTATGACTCTTTAACCCAATGGAATAGGAACCAATCCTAGAAGTTAATGATTCACCATAAACTCAAATTAAAATATCTTACATCAATGGATTATGAGTAGGAAATTAATTTGTATGTACTTCGTGGTTCAATATTTCAGCAAAGAAAAACATCTCTAACGATTCTTGACATTTTTTATCCTAGAGAGTCATGTTTAATATACCCATATACTTTTCTACATAATGATGTCTATAATAGTTCAATAAGAGGTCTCATATGAAATATAAAAGTTTTTGGTTTGGTGACAACCTTTGGGACCAAGTATATGCTAGGTACTATTACAACACTTTTACTTTTTCCACATTAAATTTATGATTAATCATAGAAAGGATACCTCTTAGAATCCCCCTAGGTTTAGGTAAGCCCAAGTGAAGGATAGATTGGCCACTCTCAATAATTGGTCTATTTTTTCCCTACCTAATCAAAATTTATAGATGTATTCCTCTAATTCTTACACCCCTCACACTCAAATAATGGCCTTACTTTAGGGATTTAGAAACTTGGAATTTTGAGCACCAATATATTATACATCTTATACTCATCCAATATCATGTGATAACCATTGAGTCCACATATAAATTATGTTAAAGTCTATCAGTCCTTTAATCTCATAATTTTGCTTTGCTTCATCTATTTTGTAAGTTTTTGAAAGAAATTTGCACCATCCATTTATTAAATAATGCTAATTTGAATTGAGATGGTAGATATAAATATTTTGAACTAAAAAACATAAATATAGTCAGTTAAAATACAAAAAACATGAAAACCATTACAAAACTAGGAAAGTACTTGCAAAACAAAAAACATTGATTGATCTTACACTCTAAATGCTCCTACATAAAAAAGATTAAAAATACTAGATTATCAAGAATGGTAAATCTTTCAATTTGCATACTTGTTAAGATAGACAGTAATCTAAGAAAGTCTATAATCTTCATGGGAGGATGCTTGTTTTGGAGAGAATTGAAGTTGACCAAGTTTATCCAAGCTCAAGCAACATACTTCCTTATCACACAAATAATTGTGTGCAAGGGTGTATGGAATTTTGTCTTATATTCATTTTATAGTGCAAGTCAAGGTGGTCACTAGGCCATTAAGAAAGGGGCTCTTCCTTCCTTATTCACTAAATCTCTAAACTTTAAAAGAACAAAAGAACTCTAATTAAGGAAGTGTGATTCAAAATGGATTTATTTTGTGTACACATTAAAGTTTTTTTTGTGTTAGTGGAATACTTATTTAATACCATAAAGTGGTAAAGTACATCCATGTATAGACTTTTGTGGAAAAAATAATTCAAAAACTAAGTTTTATACTAGCTTTGAGAAAATCATTAATTTATAGAGGTGGAAAATGCATATTTTTTTATCAACTCGTCATATACCATAATAAATTCATTACAACCACAATGAATGCATCATTGTCCCTTGGCAAAAAAAATAAAAATAAAATACGTACATCCAATAACATTTGAGATCTCTCATTTTGTGACTTCTTCTTCTTCTATATGGGAGTCATTTTGACTTTGAGATGATGTATAATTTTATTGAAACATGTATGAACAAGAGGAATAAAGCAAAAGAGGGAGTCTTTGATTTGGTTTCTTTATTCATTTAAATAGTGTGTATGTTTGTTTGATTGTATTGCTTTCATATTTGCATAGGACGTAAAATCCTTAATAGTTTACAAATTAATTGATCCACTTGAAAATAATTAACTTTTAATTTTAATGGTATTGTATAAGACATAAAATCCTTAATAGTTTACAAATCATTTAATCCACTTAAAATAAATTAATTTCTAATTTTAATGGTAATATATGAAAGCAGCTTGAAAGTTGACAACTTGTACGAGCTATTTAAGGAAGCAAAGATCAACAAGACTGCTAGCAATTTGATCAAGATCCCTAATAAGAGATCCAACATTGAAAAGAATTTTGAGATGTCTTCGTATGATAGTTCTTGATCTCTTAAATTGTTTGTACTCATCATTAAAATATTTTATTCCTTTCATCAAATCATTTAATCCACCTAAGAATAATGAACTTGTAATTTTAATCGTAATGTATTTTAATTTTAATCCGGTGGACAAAAATAATGGACCCAATTTTTCAGTTCAGCTTTGATTTCAATTCCGAATTCTACCTTTACATTTCGGGGAGCTCATTGAAGCCAGGAGCATTATTTAAACTCGAGTATTACCTATCTAAAGCTAACACATCAAGCTCGAGTATTATTTAACAAGATATACTATTCCCTGAGATGATCTCTCATCTCAGACAGAAGCTTTAATAGATGAGCTGTATTGAGTTTGCTCGTCATAAAACTTCGACCACAGCATTACCCCTGCATATTTGGACGACTTCTGGATCTGGGGTAGCACATTCGACTTGAGCGTAGCGGCTGGAATGAAGCCGCTACCTGCAGCGCTGCTGGAAGCAGGAAGTCCCAGAAAGAAACTGGTGGTTTTGGGTATGGAACTGGTCCACCGGTTCCACGAGCTAACCAGACTGGAAGCGTCTCCATTGGCGTATTGGCAAGGGCCGTTGTTGTAGAACTGAATCCAAATGTAGTCAAAGAGCCCCGTCTGCAGGGCATTTCCCAGAGAGGCGTCGGGATAAGGGCATTGCGGTGCGGCGCTAAGATATACCTTTTTGCCCCCTCGAGAGGAGAGAGCAGACACGGCTCTGGCCAGGTCGTCCCAGTGCTCAGTCGTCGCCTCGATGTCAAAGTCGATTCCGTCCAAAACGGCGTCGCCCAGAGGCCGCGACGAGGACTGCCCGCCAAGGTAATTGTTCCACAGATAGTTTGCCACGTTCTGTGCATCTTGAGCCGAGGTGATGGAATAGCTTCCAGAGCCTCCTCCCAAGGACAGAAACACCTTTATGCTTGTCTGCTGGCATGACTTTATTTGGCTGCTCAGCGATTTGCACCCGCCAGAGGAAGGGTCGCAGTGGCCCGCCAGATTCAGCTGCGGTGTGCGCCCGTTTCCAAACACGGGAAGAAATGCAAGTATAACGTATTTGAAGTTACCGGTGGCGCACGTCTGGGTAAGAGAGGCTTCGTTGCCATTTTGGCCCCAGTATATGGCTATGCCTCCCGCTGCAGAGGCCCTCCACAGGGCACAGGAGAGCAGAATAATGGCAATTGCCGCAGATCTCAAATTCATCTTATTCATCTCCATTATACTTGAAATGAATTGAGCAATGCTTCAACACCCGCCCAGATTACATATATATATCCGAAAGGTCTGTGGAAGTCTTTGGAGTCTACGGGTGGGTAAGTAAATGGATAATAATTCTTTTTGACTGGAATGGTAGTGTAATAAAATCAAGACTAGCCGCCTCTTTTGACTAGTACAAAGACTTCGTTGAGAAAGTAATCGTTGTGTTGACATTCCTACGCGGTTTCCCACCACAACCCAACGGAAATTTTCCATTTTGTACTCAGGATTTGGTAAGGGTGAATTTCCAGTCATCATTGAAGTTCCGGGTTTTAAACTCTTCTGTTTTTTTGCAAGTTTTCCTCATGAGCGTACTTTCAGTTAAAAGTCAGATCCGGCTCACCAAAGTTGTTCCCCGAGTTGGATTTTATTGTGTGTATTTTATGTTCGTCAGTACACAAACGTAGGTTAATCAAATCAACATAGGCTTGAACCAAAATTTTAGAAATAATTTGATGCGCACTTAAATAAATGTATGTCGCCATTGCCGTGTAAATTGAGCGTAGATTAGTCATGCGCGCGGGACCCGCCACCCATGGGAAATTTGGGGTCTGGGGTCAACTTAGATCATGTCTAAGGGCATGTCCTCCATACAGCTGTTTAGTTTATTTTGACTAGTAGCTATTGTTTAGCTGGTGGTCCCATGAAGAGTTATTTTGCTGTTTATTTTTAAGCGGTCAATATAAATTTGTATTTATAATAGTTAATAATAATTTGTGCTATTAAAAATTCAAAAGATAAAAAAATAAAAACAGATATTAAAAAAGAGGGAAATAGATTAGTGGAGCCATGTGGCATCTTTGATATTATGCAGCTGCTGCTTATTTTCAGCCCCCTTTTTTTTTCAACAACTTATTTTCAATTCTTAAGTAGTAGCTGCTTAGAAAGATTTCAAATTATCCTTTCATGTGATAATTTATTCTTGTATGAGAACACTCCAACTGCTTAAACTGCTTAAATTTAAGAGAAAACATGCTTAAGCAGCTGCATGGGGACAGGGGGTAATCCATATGTTTTGAAAACCATTTAGGGTTAAGTGTTTATTTAGTATGTAAGATAGATGATATATATCTATCTAATAATTATATTAAGCAATTTTTAAATTTCTAATATTTAATAAGTTTATGAGGTCACAAGGATATTTCATGTCTCATTTGGAGTATTATAAATTTTTATTAATATTTTTTTATAGTTATTATATTATGATATTGTTATCAAGATTTAATTGTATAGTATTTGAATCAAGTTCATTGACATATATTTAATGAGTCATTCACACAAGTTCATTTTTTCTAAGAATGAATGGTCCGCTTAGCGCTCATTACAATTAGGTGATGTTCAAAGGATGAAGTATTGGGACTTCCCATGAGGTCACTTATCTCAATACTACTCGAACTCAAGTGAACTTAACCATGGAGTTCCTCCCAAGATCAAACCAATTTAGCTTATTATTATATTTGCAAAACCATAAACAAGTGTTGCATCTTATGAGTAATTCATTATAAAACCCCTTTAGCTCATCAATAAATAAATAAGAGGTATTTTTCACATAATGTCAAATTATGACATTGCTATAGAGCCCCAACGGCTCATTTTACTCACATTTATATCATAATCTATGCAAAAAAATCAAATTGTGTGCACCCTTGTATGGAAGATTGTATCTAATGGGAGCTATTTAAAAACATTCACAATGCAGTTAGTATCTGCTTTTTTCTTATTTTTATAGTTGTGTGGCATATTTTTGTAATTGACATATTATATTATTGTGAAAGTGAATTTTTTATAGTCATATCATTTTTCATTTAGTTTTGTATTTTGTTATAGAATGACTTGATACATTTATATATTGACAGCCAGTGTAACTTTGTATAATGTTGGGCTTATTCCCCTATGATATTTACTTGTTCACTTGCACACATTCCTACACATTTATCCCTTGCCTTATCCATGCATGCACAAATTGTAATAGATTCCCCTAATAATATAATAATTATTCCAATTCATACACTTATCCCTATGCATACACTGTCTACCAAAATCTAAACCCAAATATGATGGCTCATTTTTTTGGGTGTAGGGTTTACCCTGTGGCTATGAATTTGATCCTCGAAAGTTTTAATTTCAATTTCAATTCCAATCATCTATCATTGATTCCTTTCTTGCATAAGGCTAGCTTAAAACAAGTTTACATGATTTATTTTAAAGAAATTCAATTAAATCATTTTATCATCCTTTTCATTTTAAACATTTTGACTACTATCATTAATATTTAATAAAGGAAACATTTTAGTTTGAAGATCTAAAACAAATCTAGATTCATGCATTCATCTTAGGATTATCTACATGGTTGATATTTGTTGCCTTCTATCTTTAACACATATTTCCAATGGATGGCCTATGAAAACATAATTCCTTGCAACATACAAATAGCATTTCAAAAGTATTTTTAAATAACACCAATCTTAAATATCAAAAAAAGTAGAGAATATAGAGGTGAATCAAATGAATCAAAAAGAAAATGCATCTAGACTTAAAAATCACTTTTGTGGGTCAAATCTAACATTGAATCACAAACCACCCCACATATTCTACACCACTTGGCTACATCCCAAGGAAATCTATAGATTGCCATATTACCATTTTTTATATTGAGGCATCTTGAATTAAATGTCAACAATTTTTTTTTATCTTCCTTGAATGTGGAGCTAAGTAATTGTGTTTATCACATACATACTTTTGCATTTATTATTTCATGATATATTATCCCATAGTATTATCACTTATTAATCTAAGTTAATGTGTTTTTATTTGTATGAGTTTGATTGGATTAGCCTAGATTAGCTCAAGAAAATTTGATTTTTCTTTACATTTTTTGTGAAATTCATCCATATTTGCACCCCTAGGGTTGATATTGGAGCTATAAATTTATATATTTTAAGGTATTATAAATCTAATATTACTATGATTCAATCATACATTTTAAATTTTCCTTGGGTTTGATCTATATTTGATTATGTACTTTGATTAAAGTTTGGGTTTCATAGTGGTTTCTCTTTCCCACCCTCTTGCCCTAGGATATTTTATCATTTTAGCTCCTGTAAATATTGTTCCTTATTTTATTTGCATGCATATATATATTTTGATGTGGTTATTATCTTTCATGTTACACATTATCCCTCTACCCTGAATATTATCTAACATATTATAGTAAGGATAGGGATATATGTGTTGTTCAGAGGCCTTATTTAGATGTCATATCTCATCATTTCATTCCTTTAGTGGGTTTATTATCACCCATCCACACCTATTAGATACACTTATGGTAAATGTAGAAATTTGGGGTATGATGAATACAGGTTCGTCTAACTTTAGACAACACAATTTTCTCTAATAAACACAATTTTATTAAAAAAAAGTGGAAATATACATTTTCCCTTTTGAAAAGAATATGAAAAATATGAATTATTTTATTACATCAAATAAACATAGTTCTTTCATCTAGTATTACATCTTACAAAGAATCTTTTAAAACTTGTGATTTTTTATTCTCTCTTAGCATTCACCTACTTAACCCAAATTTTTTTGTAGTCAGTTTGGACCCAAAAAAGAAAACCAAAAATATGGCTCCTAGCAAGGTTGTGTTGAACACAAATGACACTTTTTGCAAGATTGCATCCATTCTTGCCACATTCAAATGGTCTCAAGCTAAAAAAACTGAGAGGTGTAGCATCATAAGCTATCACCCATGACAATTTCACACTATGTTTTTCCCCCCTAAGTGCATGGACCTAATTGAACACTTAATTTTGCAAATTATGTATTTTCTGGCTCATTTTAAATATTTTTCAACAAATTGCAAGCACAAAACAAATGCTTTTATTTGATACTCTCGCCCGACACCTTAATTTCTAACAAATAGGTTTAGGACACTAGTGCCTAGGGCACTGGTTACTTTAAGAAACACCTTTAAAAATATATATATAAAATCTTGGTGAATCATTCACTTTTTTATGGAAAAATATTAATTTCTATTAGCAAATCTTTCTTTTTTTTCAAAAAAAAAACATCACTAAAATTTTGTAAAAGTTTTTGGTGAATCTTGAAAATTAATAGAAAAATGCATTAATTATGATGGAAAATCCATCCAATCTAAAAATAATTCTCATTAAAAAGTGGGGACGTGAGGGTGGAAATTATTGATGGGTTTTAGGGGTAGACTATAATATTTACTTTTCACCATTATTTTAAAATATAATATAATGACCCTCATTCTATTTTGCAAGGTAAAATGTACCCATGATCTATAATTCTCATGGGGCTCAAAAATTGCTTTTAGATCATTTGTCTAACAAGCCTCATTGCACTCCATCAGCTAAAATGTACCCACAATATATAATGCTCATGAGACCCAAAATTGTTGGCCACATGAGCATTACAAATGGTGGGTACATTTTACCTCATCAAATGCAACAAGGGCCATTATATTATATTATAAATAAATGGTAGAAATTAAAGATTAGAAATAAATGGTAAAAATTAAAGATTAGAAATATGGTCCTAAAGAAACTAATAATTATGATATATACTATTGGCAAATTAATATAGATTTCTACAATAATTTACAAAATTGTGGAAAATTTGATCTAATCATGTATCAAATATTGTGGCAAATTTTTGAGTTAAATTTTTAATAAAATAAATTATTTATTAGTTTAAGTAAGACTAATAAAATTTTGCAAAAATGTGGTGATTCAAGTCATGTTCTAGCTCAAACTATTAACCAATTTTGGATTCCAAAATTTTAGCTATTAGCCAATTGGAAAATATTAGCCACTAAAAAAATCACTAGCCTAGGGTGCCCATGTCCGCTTATTTTGAATCCAAATTCAAATATGTCGATGTCAAAATTTTATTATTTAAAATTCAAATATCTAAAGTCGGTTGTCAGGATTTAATTTTTGGGAAACTAGAATTATTGTGTATGAAAATATAGTTATTGATTATTTAAAATATATCTAACAAGAGCAAGCACTATCAAGGAATAATTGAGAAATATTTGATCAAGCATTTGTCAAGAGCATTATCAAGAGAAGAACTTCAATGATTTATTGGTTCAATTGAAGATCCAAGCATCTTGTTAGAGTGTATGTGAGATTGTTCATGTTTATGTTTCCATATTGTTTGTGAGATCTAACCCTTGTAGGTCTTCAAGCAATTCAAGCAAGAAACATCCAAGCCTTGAGAAGATGTGTATGACTTCAATCCTTCAAGGAAGCCATTGAAGGGTGGTGAGTTGTAGCACTTTGTGGATTCATCATTCCTTTAAATTATCATTTATCCTTTTATCATTCAAATTGCCATTACGGAAGTGGAAACACTAACATGAGATTTGACTAAGAGAAGCGCATGAATGGAACAACCTTTTTGCTCTATTTGAATGTGTAGGTTTTAGGTTTGAAGGAGATTGGAGAAATTTCGACGATCAATTATTTATTTTTGTAATCAAACCCTAAATCTTGACAACTCATGGAAACTTAGTTGCAAAATTATCCAATGGTGATCTAACAGTGTGAAAAGTGGAGAATGGAAGCTTTGATCGGATACCATAGGATTGTGAAAATTCAACAAGGACAGTAGCACCCCCAAAGGAAATGTCTTGCAAAATTAGGCTCAAATTTATACCATTGGTGCATAGTATCTTGCTTAGTTCATTTCTAGAGTCTAAATTTCTTTGTCATATCTCTGATCTACTATTTTTACATCATAATAGTAATTTGCATCATTAGGTCAATTGAGTCATTGCATTTCATCCTTAGGTTACTTTTAGATTTGGTTAAGGATAGATTAACTCACCTTTTAAAGTTTCATTCACAACCCTCATTATACTCCATCAACTAAAATATACCCACAATCTATAATGCTCATGAGACCCAAAATTGTAGCCACATGAGCATTACAAATTGTGGGTACATTTTACCTCATCGAATACAACAAGGGCCATTATATTATATTATAAATTCAAATGGTGGAAATTAAAGATTAGAAATATGGTCCTAAACAAACTAATAATTATGATATACTATTGGTGAATTAATATAGATTTCTACTATAATTTATAAAATTGTGGCTAATTTGATCTAATCATGTATCAAATATTGTGGCACATTTTTGAGTTAATTTTTAATAAAATAAATTATTTGGTAATTTAAATAAGACTATAATAGAATTTTGCAAAAAATTGGTGATTTAAGTCATGTTATCGCTCAAACTATTAGCCAATTTCGGATTCCCAAATTTAACTATTAGACAATTGGAAAAATTAGCCATTAAAAATATCACTAGCCTAGGGTGCCTATGTCCCCTTATTTTGGATCCAAATTCAAATATGTCAATGTCGACATTTTATTATTTAAAATTCAAATATCTAAAGTCAGTTGTTAGGATTTAATTTTTGGGAAACTAGAATTATTGTGTATAAATATATAGTTATTGATTATTTAAAATATATCTAACAAGAGCAAGCACTATCAAGCAATAATTGAGAAATACTTGATCAAGAATTTGTCAAGAGTGTTATCAAGAGAAGAACTTCAATGATTTATTGTGTCAATTCAAGATCCAAGCATCTTGTTAGAGTGTATGTGAGATTGTTCATGTTTATGTTTCCATATTGTTTGTGAGATCTAACCCTTGTAGGTCTTCAAGCAATTCAAACAAGAAATATCCAAGCCTTGAGAAGATGTGTATGACTTCAATCCTTCAAGAAAGCCATTGAAGGGTGGTGAGTTGCAGCACTTTATGGATTCATCATTACTTTTTTATCATTTATCCTTTTGTCATTGAAATTGCCATTATGGAAGTGGAAACACTAACACAAGGTTTGACTAAGGGAAGCCCATAAATGGCACAACCTTTCTACTCTCTTTGAATGTCCAGGTTTCAAGTTTCAAGGGGATTAGAGAAAGTTTGAAGATCAATTATTTATTGTTGCAATCAAACCCTACATCTTGACAAATCATGGAAACTTATTTTCAGAATTATCCGACAGTGATCTAATAGTGTGACAAGTGGAGAATGGAAGCTTTGATCTAACAACATAGGACTATGAAAATATATCTAAAAGTGGTCAACAAGGATAGTGGCACCCCTAAAGGAAATTTCTTGCAAAATCAGGCTCAAATTTATACCACAGGTGCATAATGTCCTACTCAGTTCATTTCTAGAGTCTAAATTTCTTTGTGATATATTAGATCTACTATTTTTACATCATAATAGTGATTTGCATCATTAGGTCAATTGAATAATTGTATTTCATCCTTAGATTACTTTTAGATTTGGTTAAGGATAAGTTGACTCACCTTTTAGGTTGTAAGTCGATCATATATCTTGTCCAAATCTATCAAATGTGCGCTCCCTTTATTTAATGAAATAAGGGAAATGTGTCGAACCCCCATAAAGGGATATCTCCGCTAAAGGGTCACACATCTTTCACCATTTTATTTTGGTGAACCTGACATGTAACATTATATAACTTTTGAAGTATGAAGTAATTCAACCTAGATCTAGGGTTTTGCATTGCATTACTTTACATTGTTTATTTAGGAATTCCCTTTTGCATTGTAACAAGCATGGAAATTTAAAAAAATTGCATACCATGTATTGCATTATAGATTACAATAGGGTTTATTTCAATCATTTTAGCTCAAATCTACATCTCAGTTGCATTCACAATTCAGCGTTAGGATGTATTTAAAATCTGAAAATAAAAAATTGAAAGTTTCATTGCATGCATTTAGGTATCTTGCATATAGTTAAAAGGTGGAAGTTTGTATTTTTTTTTTTTTAAAAGCATATTAAAGCATCATCAATTTCAGAATTTTACATATTAGAATTAGATATTTGTTGCTGTTGACATGAAAATCTACAAATAGGTTAGCATGATTCCAATATCCTCATTGAATAATACAACATTCTTCAAAATAAATGACAAAACTAATTTAAGCATGCAAAGAAGACATGAAGTATATCTATTCCATGGTGGATTGGTGTTTTTTGAATATGTGAAAGAGCCCTTTCCCAATCCTTGATAAGCTTAGTGAGATAGATAATGAGATGCTATGAGCTCAAGTTGCCTATAGTGGAGATGCTTTCAAATGTGGATGATGAAGAGAAAGATTGATTCTCAAATGAAGAGAGTAACCTTGCCTCAAGATGTGTTCTCAAATTATGTTGTTGTGATGAGAAAGATTAGTTCTCTTATGTGGAGAGTTACCTTGCATGAAAAAGTGTTGTGTGTTTGAAGGAGAGAAGCCTTCAACTTATAGTTGAACTTGAAGAGAGGAGAGGCCAAAATGATGAATGTGGGATCATTCATGGGCCAATGACAAGATGACACTTGTCAAGCTATGAGAGGGCGAGGAATGTGCAAGTCTTGGCCACTGTGCCAATTTCAAATTTGAATTTTGCATGAAATGACATGAAAGGTGCATTAAATGCCAAGTTTGACTTGTGAAAGAGACGTGTAAGAGCATTTAATACTTTGTTGGAAGGGACAAATCCTTTGGAGGGAAGATTCAAATTGGAAGAATATTCCATCTTGATGCCCTTTTGAAAGTAATTAGAAGAATTGATAAATCAAATAATTGATTTATTGGTGCAAGTGGGTGGGTTAGTTGAGAGTTTAGATTTGACTCTAGTTGAGTCAAAAGCTAGAGAATGGTAATTATGATTAGAAGTTAATTAATTTAGATTAATTAACTTAGGGAATTTTAGGGATTTGATATTTGATTTAAATAAGTTTGATTTATCAAATCAAATAAAAAGAACTTAGGACTTAATGAAATAGTTTGATTTATTTAATTAAGTCTGATGAACCTTAGGGCTTTAATAATTAAAATATTTTAATTAATTAATAGAAAAAATGAATGTTAATTAGAGCGGAATGCATGTCTACATTCTGCCCCTCTTTGAAGCAATATACTTGTTGCATTGGTTCAAAGAATGATGTTGCTGACATCGAAATTAAAAAATTCTTTGGTTTTTTCGGATGCCCCAACGGAAATAAGTACATTAGTACATTGCCCCCTCGAGAGATCGAGCAAAAAGGTTCGATTTGAGGTTGATCTCACGACAAAGAGGTTCAAAATGAATGTATGGATGGTTAGACAAGATGCTTAGAATAACAAATTTATATTATCCTAAACAACTTAAATGATTATGAAAATGAGATGACATGATTATGCATGGGATGGATATGGCATGGTTATGCAAGATAAGAATGTGGATGCAGGATGGATGCATTGTTAGCATGAAAGAGGATAGAAGAATGAGAGGGATCAAACCTTGAATCCAAGAAGATGCAGAAGTTCAACAAACCAACTTTATTAGAAATGATGAATGATGATGATGTATTGCTTATCCAAGGATGGGAAAAGAGCATACCTTTCTTTATGTTTGATAACACACGTAGGTGCGATGCATCAAGGTATTAAGAACCAGGGTGGCGTGGTGCGTAGTGTGATGGACTTTGACTCGTCAAACATATAGGAGTACTCTTGTTAACACTTGACAAACATAACCTTATTTAAAATGTAGTTCAAATATTCTAGACATCTCGGGCCAAAACATAAAAAGAAAAACCTTCTTATGTGGTCAACAAGATACCTAAAACATCCTTCCTACAAACAAAACAAAGTATGCATGACAAAGTTATTTTACAAGAATATCCAACAAGCATAATAGATAAACAGATAATGATCATTGCCCCATTCCTTTCTCTCTAAACCTGTTTTGTTTAGGCATCATCGAGAGGTCCTTGGAATGAGCACAAACTAAGATAAGTCTAAACAAGACCAAGATAAAATAAACAAACAAGCTGATGTTCTTCGTACCACTAGCCAAGGCTAAACTACTACAAGGTACCTGATGCTTATGTCCATCATGGGAAAGCTTCATCGTAGGACATGTTGTGATCAGGTTTTTGGTGAGACTGATTGGGTGATAAGCTATTGATACTCCGAGTTGATAAACTTGCTGACTTATTGACTTAGGCTTGAGACTTTGATGATTCAGCATTCACTTTGGAACTTGCTAAACTTGTTTCTAAATGACTCACCAAAGGGTTAAAGTGATGATTGACTTTATTTTGAGTGATGTTGATCACGGGTGAAAGCGAGATGAAACAGATGCACCATTTTGGTTTTTTAAATGTTTTGAGGTTGTTTTGGAATTTTTGAGATGTTTTACAAATGTTTTTGGATTTTGTGTCTCGGGGGCCGATCAAGGATGGCCTTGCCTATGTTTAAGCTCAGAGATGATGTAGTTCAGACTCCAACTGACTTGACTGCTAATGAGATAGATGGGCAAACGGATTGCCATTGCGACGGATGCCTAAAATGTGAAAAAGATGGACAAGTGAATGCCCCTGGGATGGACGCCTAACTAGATGGGCAAGTGGATGTCATTGCGATGGACGCCTAAAATCCTAAAATGTGAAAAAGATGGACAAACGAATGCCTCTGCGATGAATGTCATTGTTACGGATGCCTAAAATCCTAAAATGTGAAAAAGATGGACAAACAAATGCCTCTGCGACGGATGCCTAACTAGATGGGCAGACGGATGTCATTGTGGCGGACGCCTAAAATTCTAAAATGTAACCTAGATGGACAAACAGTCGCCACTGCGACGGACGCCTAACTAGATGGGTAGACGGATGTCATTGTGACGGATGCCTAAAATCCTAAAATGTAAAAAAGATGGACAAATGAATGCCCCTGCGATAGACGCCTAACTAGATGGGTAGACGAATGTCATTGCGACAGATGCCTAAAATCCTAAAATGTGAAAAAGATGGACAAACGAATGCCCCTGCGATGGATGCCTAACTAGATGGGCAGACGGATGCCATTGTGATGGACGCCTAAAATCCTAAAATGTAAACTAGATGGACAAACAAATGCCCTTGCGATGAACACCTAACTAGATGGGCAGATGGATGCCATTGCGACGGACGCCTAAGGACTTACCCTAATTGTAAAATAAATGGGCAAACAAATTGCCAATGTGACGGACACCTAAAGGACTAACCCTAACTATAAAATAAATGGGCAAACAGATTGCCAATGCGACAGATGCCTAAAGGACTGACCCTAACTGTAAAAAAAAGGATGGGCAAATGGATTGCCAATGCGACGGACGCCTAAGGATTGACCCTAACTATAAAAAAAAAATGGGCAAACGGATTACCAATGTGATGGACGCCTAAGGACTGACCCTAACTATCTCGGGGGATGATCAAAGATCAACCTTGCCTATGTTCAAGCTCAAAGATGATGTAGTTCGACAAGGTGAAAGATTGACAAGACTAAATGATGAATTTTGAAGATTTTTCGATATTTCAACATGTTTTTTGTGATTTTTGAATGATTTGGATGTTTTTGATTTTTGATTTTTCAAATGTTTTTGAGTTTTTTGATGAGTTTTTTGAATTTTTTTGGTTTTTCGCATGATTTTGACGATTTGGATATGGACATGTGATGATATCATTGCTTTGTTTTGGGATTTTGTTGAAAACCAAGCTTAATGTTGATCAATCAGATTGATGGATTGATAGTTTCACTAAGTGTGTTAAGTCAAACAAAAGTGATAATGCAATTGTAAATTCTAGGAAGTTGTGTTATCCTAGAGTAAACTTGTACAAAAGAGGATGGTTTGACTAAGTGTGTTAAGTCAAACAAGTTGATGATGGATTGGATAATTTGGCTAAGTGTTTTAAGCCAAATAAGATGATAATGGACTTGTAAACCCAAGGAAGTTGTGTTATCCTAGAGTAAATTCATGCACAAGATGATAGTTTGACTAAGTGTGTTAAGTCAAACAAGGTGATAATTGATTGGATTCGATTGATCAAGATTGATGAAGCTTGATTTGGAACAAATTATTTTTGATGATTTAATGTGATGCTAACGCATAAGTTAGATGCGACTGACATTGATTGTTCAGATTGATGTTCGACGAAAGATAAATCTTGACAAGGAACGTCATCTTGTCAAAATATGCCATGGGCTAGTGATTTGGATTTTTGCCTCACAAATGCTTGACCAATTTTATTTTGTGTTTGCCAATGCTTGGATCACCATATAAGTGTAAAGAATATATATCAAGATTTATTCCTGAAACAAGATGTAAATATCTGCCCCCAGTGTCTAGCAATGTTTGAATGGCCATGGGTGGATTCTTGGACGAATGGATATGGATTATCTTGTGATAAGATAAGGGTGTACGAACAGAGGAATGCTCATTCGGATAATTATTCAAGGCTCAGATATCATTGGGTAGGATAGGATCAATGAAAATGACCCATGTCAAGATGTTTACCATAAACAAGTGTAAAGTGCACTAAATTTTCATCAAGATTAAGATACCTTGGAGTATGGATGCAAATGGATGAAAATGGATTGGATAAACAGTTCATGGATGAATGAATGATACTGCTTGAATGATGGCCTTATTATGGATGTGATAAGATGCTTTCTCCTGAATTGGCGCATGTAGATGCTCGATTTTACACACAACACCTATTTTCCAGGTTTTCATCATGGTACCTATCCAAAGCGCCACCGAAATGGTTTTCGCTAGAGGATAATTTTTTTCTTTACTGTTTTCAATCCTTTTTCTGATTTTTTTTTATTTTTTGTATTTTTTGAGAGATTTTAAGCTGATGTTAAACCACCTGGTGGTGTTGATGTTGATGCTTCTATCACAACATGCCATCGGTATCCTACTTGAAGAAGTTGCTTTGCCAAGAAACGTGCACTTGAATGCAACTTTTGAGATTTTTTATTTGCTTTGCTGATACCGGAGTTAACTCTGTCTTTGTGCGCACATCGTGATAGGGTGCCTTCTAAATCCTTATGATGAAGGGCTGTTGCCAACACATGGTCAATGTGAGAATTGGATATCATGCGTGGAGGTGTGGATGGAGTGTGTTGAAGAGTAAAAGATGGATTGGTTGACAGTTTGGAACTTTTGACTCTCCAAACTTGGGAAGATGAGTAGTGATGGGTGGATACGAAAGTGTGCATGGAATTAGGACCAACTACTTGATACACTTTGTATGTCGCTTGAGAAGCCTACTTTTTCCTTTGTGGACGTATTTGATGGATACTTGTCCCCTTTTTATTTTTCCCCATAGTTTCTTTAACTAATGGAGTTTGATAGGGATAATATTTCTTTGTATTCTTTGGTATCCATTTGTATTTGATTTGTCTTTCATGCTTCAGTACTTCTTTTTCTTTAATAGCAATCTTTGTGCTTTGATTCAACTCTTTCTTTTGATGTTGGTCCCAATTCATGAATGGGGTGATGGGTGGACGAAAATTCATGATATGGTGGGTCGTAGTATTGGCATTGGTTTCATCATAAGGATCCTTCATGCTCCCTATGTTGATGTTTGCTGGAGACGAAGTTGCCCCGAGTTTTGTAGAGGTATCACTGATATGTTTATATCCCTTTATTTTTGACTAACCAAGGCCTTGATGTTTAGGATTTATGATGATCTGCACTGGTTCTAAGATACCTTGTTCATGCAGACCTAATCCTCTTCCTTGATAATTCATCTGTTGAAAAAAATTATTTGCAATAGGATATGATTTACCTTGGAAACAAGGTGTTAATCCTTCTCTTCTTTGTCATAGATCTTCAAAGGTGCTAACTTCTTCATTGATAAGATAGCTTCCTCTAAGAAAGGTAAGTGATCCCAATTTATAAGTGATAGGATCTTCCTGATTGATATCTTTAATTTGATCTTGTGGAATATCAAATTATAGTGCTTCTTCAAGGGGTGTTGATGCTTCACTATCCTCGTAAAATTCCTCCTCATGATTCATTCCTGATATGCTTTCACATGATGTTTCTGATTTGCAACTTCTGTAGAAGCTTTCTTCATGACCGATTTTTGATATGTCTCTACATTTCTCTATATCTTGATCATGTGTACAAATGTCAAGAGTATGAGACTCTTGTTCCTTTGTAATGATATCAAGAGTATGAGACTCCTGGTTTGAATAAAGATCATCTACGTTTCCATCCAAAGAAAGCATCTCATGGGTAGATGGATGAGTGTGTGCCATATGGATATGATCATCATTTGTGACATCTTGTATAGATAAAAGAGTGCCCATTAGATCATTGTAGTATCTTGGAGATACGAATTCTTGATCTTGACTGGTTTTAGAATTGCTTTCAATATGCTTTGGATCAAGTTCTTGACATGGGTTGATTTCAAAGGATGGATTGCTTAGAAGGGATTCTTGGACATCATCCTTAGGCATGGGAAGTGGATTAATATCTGCTTGTTCTTTGAATGGATTTGGATCAAATGGTGAGTTAAGGACTTCTTCAATATCTTCTACCATGAGGTCAAAAGATGTCAATATGTCTTGGAAAGGACCATTGCTAGACTTAAGTGAAAGATGTCGATCATGCTTCGGGGAAAAATATTGAGATATGTCCTCTAACTCATTAGGTGATGTAGAGACACTTTCAACATGATCATTAGTTGAAGGATCACAAATTATAGAATCGAATAATGTTAACCCTCCTTTGAATAGATCATTGTTGGACATCGTTGGTGAGTTTTGATCATGATTGAAAAGTGGCTTTTGGGGTGTGATGATTTGATCGTCGGATGATGTGGAAACATCTTCAAGGTGCTTATTGACAAATTGATCTTGATTTTTTATTTCAAGAATTATGGTGGGAATCTGTTGCAAGCTTTGTTGAGCGAGTAATTCATGTGTTTGTTGCTGAGCCAACAACGCTTGTTGTTGGTCATGTCATTGTTGTTCCAATACTGCTTTTTTTTGGGCTTGCAATTGAGCTTGGTATTGTGCCTGTGCTTGTGCTTGCTGAGCTTGGAATTGCATCTGTGCTTGAGCGTGTGCTTTTTGGATTGCTTGTGCCATCTGAGTAGCATGTGCAGCTTGCACAGCTTCTGCGGCTTTTTGGTTTTGGAGCACCTTTTTGCAGGAAGCTTCTTGAGCGGCTTGCAACATGATAGAGAGTGAATTGGCCATGTTATATTTTGGTGGTGGTGGCAGTGGTGGTGGTGTTGATTGTTGGGATTGCTTGGATGGTTGCCACCTACTATTGTGATACCAATGGCAACATGGGATGATTTGGTATGATGTTTTGATTTGGCATTACAGGTTGACTTTGAACATTGTTGCGGTTGAGAAACATATTGCCTTGATTTAGGTAACTTTGATTTTGCATGGTGTTACCTTGACTTGAATCAATATATGGAGTTACCAATATACTGCTAGGATTTTGACCATTGATGGGATTTGCAAACATGTCTACCCCAAAGTTTACCAAGTGTGGATTAGAGATGTTCATTTTCAACAAACTTGTATTTGGCATGTATGGATTTGGTGGGATGATGTTGTTTGGAAAACTCATGCATTGAGCATTTGGTTGATAGATTTGCAGATTCAGACTTGGATTTAAATCTATCATTGGGAAAGGTGTTCCAAACTTTAGATTGGCCATACTCACATTCGTATCGTTGAAGTTTGGAAGAGATAATGATTCCATGTTTGAATTGCATAAATGTGAGTTTCGATAATCAATTGGCATTGTGAGACTTGGATAGTTTGGTTGAATTGGATTACTCATGATGGATGGATCAAGTTTATATTCCATGTCCCTCTTATGTTGAGATTGAGTTTGAACCATAAAATGAAGATCAATTTTCAAGAATGTAAGAGATGAACCTCTAATCCTTTAGATCGGTCTAAACCTTAGGTTCAAAGAAGTGAAGAACTAGGAAATTTGAAGGATCAAAGTGATGATGAGGATGAGATAAACGAAAGATGAATGATACGAATGAATGGAACTCTTAAAGAAACTTTGAAGGAAATGCTAAACTTTTTAGGACTTTGATTAATCGTGATTGGATTGATAATTTGACTAGATGCGTTAAGTCAAACAAAATGTGATAAATGCACTTATAAACCCTAGGAAGTTGTGTTATCCTAGAGTGGATTTGTACATAAGAGGATGGTTTGACTAAGTGTGTTAAGTCAAATGGGGTGATGATTTGATAATTTGGCTAAGTTTGTTAAACCAAACAAGATGAACTCGTAAACCCTAGAAAGTTGTGTTATCCTAGAAAAAACTCATGTATAAGATGATGGTCTGCCTAGGTGTGTTAAGTCAAACAAAGAGTGATTTGATTTCGCCTAAAATCTTAACATAATGGATGTTTACAAAGTTTCTAAGAGTTGTCGGTGAGGTGATTTTTGACTGATTTTGATGGTTGAAAGATGGATGAAAGTGATTGAAATTGATCCTAGACTTGACCTAGAATAACACTTCTTCTTACAAGACCTTGGTGTTGAAGAACACTCTATATTTCCTATGGGAGGAAAGCAAACCTTTCAAAAAGTTCAGAATTCTGCTGATAGTAAAACTCATTCAACTCAAGATCTCAAGACGCTCCTCACGAGCTTTCAGACTAAGCTTCTTGAACTTTGGTTTGGGGATTTTGATCTTGTGGAAAATCATGTTAGAAAACTATGCTAGAGAGCACATGTGTAATCCAATTTGTCTTTTATCTTGTCTTAGTGAATTCCTTTTACCAAAAGCACTTTCTTGATTATGTTTTCAAACTAAATGTCTAATGTCCTACTTTCTTCCTCATCCCACAAGGTCCATTATGTGGAAATCAAAGAAAATAGGGCAAAAATATCCTCTATTTAACCTTATTGAAAAAAAATGATGATAAAATTCAAACACTTAGAAACCTCTAAGGATATGATTCCTAGGGAAAGCAAGAGTGCTTAAATTCATCAAAGGTATTTTTTTCCTAAAAAGAGTTTAAAATTTGAGGCTCTTTGTGAATGTCTATTTTTCAATCGTTTTGACAACCAAGCAATGTATCTTTTACTTCCAAACACTTTTTACAACCCTAGGATGATGAGGCAATATCTTGTTGGGTTCCCACTTGGACGAATCCAGCTGTGCATATCTTGTGTGAATGGCTAAATGCTTGACCACACTGGCTCCCCTCCATGACACTCACTTATTTGGGTCAGCCAAGCATTAGTACCCATGAATCTCCCATGGCATACTTTCCATTTCCACAACAAGACTGCATGTATAATGTGGGGCAGCTTCAAAGGACATGACCTTTTGCACCAACAAGATAGACAAGGTTTTGGCCTTTTTCTAAACAAAGGGTTCTAATTCGGGCATTCCATTCATGGGGGATTATCCAACATTGGCAAGAGTCCATTTTTTTCCATCTCGTCAAAATAATCCTCGTGATATTGGCCTTTGTTCCAATATCTACACTTATATCCTGGGTGGAAGTCGCTTGGCTTTAGCGTGTTCCCAGTTGGGTCGTTCCCTTGGGTGAGTACTTTTTCCCACAAGGCAGGCCCTCTAAGTTAAACAAAAGCGAGTAAACATATTTGTAGTTCGATCAACCTTCGTTTAGAAACAAAGGGAGAACACTTGCAATAAATTTACTCACACTCGCAAAGTGTTTTGTTCAATATTAAAATGCAAAAATTGAGTGTGGAGGCAATGTTTTTGACAACTTAACATCACCAAAATGTTTTTGATTCTCAAGATCACTGTGAAGCATGAGAGAAGCGCATATGCATTTTAAATGATGTTAGTTTGTGAAAAAGATTGCAAAACATGGAAACACTTGTTCATTCTAAGTCCCAAAAGTAGTGATGAGTTCGTTTTAAAAGCACCAAAATTGAAATGTGAATTTGCCTTGTTCAATTTTAACCCAAATCAAAATCTAGTAAATGTCCAAGGTCCTTTTTAACCAACTTTCAAAAGATCAAGTCAAGTGGTTAATTTTAAACCCAAAAGGAAATGTGAGTTGGTTTAAAACAGAAAAAAAAGGGTAGTGAATTGAAGCTCTAAGATTTAAAATAAGCATTAAAAAATTCTTTTTCCAAGTCTTGATTTCAAAAAATATCTCCAACCCCACTCCATTCGCCTTCGTTTTCGTTTGATGTTAGCCTTCAACTTCAATCTTGATGTCAACCTTTATTCAATTTGGATACTTGACTTCTAATATCCACCTTGATTTCAACCTATAAAACATCACAAGTTTATCACAAGTAAGATTTATTTCAAGGTGTACATGAAGCATATAACATTACCAAAAATCACACTTGTCCTGTAACCCCAAGTTGGAGAACCAAATGATTGGCTATGTAGAAAAAAAGCTTTAAAAGTTGCTCCACTAGACCATAGTCTAACAACTATATTCCACCACATAGAAAGATCTCTAATATCCATTTCAACAAATCGAAAAAAGATAAGTCAAAATATTAAAGATAATGTCAGAATATCAAAGCCTTAGAAGTAACAAATTTGGACATCTATTTATTCAAAGAAGTCTAAAAAAAAATGATAATGTCAGAATATACTATTAGTCATAATATTAAAAGACTTGAAAGTAGCCACTTGTGGAGTTGATGATATTAAATGAGATTTACTGGTGCAACCAATAAATCTACTCGCGGTTCCAAGAAGATGTGCGCCAACAAAATCACCTTCTCATAAATACGAGTTGACCATCAAAAAGATGGGTGGTACTAGACAATGGCTAACAAATGCACACAAACTATTTGACAAATGCCATCATTTAAATGCATGACAAAGGAAAGTCTTTCAAATGTTCAGCTCTTTTACAGAGGCACCAATTTCAGTCCCATCACCAAGCTCATTTAAACATAAAACAATTAAATATACAGAAATGATAGCCCTATTCTTATTGAATTCGGGTGGAGGAGTAGTCAAATCGCTAGGCATATATTCATTGAATTCGGGTATGATAACTATTATTTGATGGCCATTATGTAGCATTAATGTGGATTCAATCGTTAAATAGCTACTAAATAGAATGTCGCTCCTTTTGACTTACTGCCATTCTAAAATTAGCTATGAGTACAGGAAACCTGAACCCTACGCTCCAGCCGCTTATCTGGTTATTTTGGTTTGCAGACAGCGAAATTTAAGTCATCAACTTTGGTCGAATGTGTCTCAGCAAGGACAAACACAGGCAACGCATGGTACTGGATTACTCGAAACTTTCATTGGAAACTCATGCATATGTGCTGGGGATTTTGGTGTAAGTGGTGTAGGCCGAGTTGTCCTTGGCAAGAAGAATAAAAAGACAATCAGAACGATGAAAGGGAGCAGTAAAATAAGAAACGGTTGCGAGGGAGTGGATCTAAGGTGTGAGCTCTGAGAAATAGAGCAAGTTGATACAATCCTCAAGAGATGGTGATTGACCTACACTCTGCATTTTGCAACTGATTCATTATGGTTTGTGTGGATGTTCTGCCTATACGCGGTATTGCAAGGTGAAAGTCATGTTTGGAAGAGGCTAAGAGACAAGGGCGACCAAGAGAGGGTTGTAGGAAAAAAAAAAAACTAGAAGGGCTGCAACAAGATTTAACCTTTACAAACATGACAAGAAAGTTCTCAGGACTTTGAACACGTGACAAGCTATAAGTAGATAAATCCAGTTAGAAATTCATAAATCAATTTCTATTTCTTCATTGATAAAGACAAGATGAGACTAAATGTAGTTAGTGACAAACTCTATTGAGCCATATGATGCTGGAAAAAGGATATCATGGTAAATATCACAGCCTTTTCAAATCTTTCTAACTAGTTAATGAATAGAATTATCCCAAAAATTACTAAAATGACATGAGAATTAACATTATAACGACAACCTCTTTTACTCCATTTTTTTTTCTTGTTATAAGTGAGAAAAGAAGGTCAAAAATGTTTCCTTGTGAGGAAAAAAAAAGATAAAGGTATAACAAAGAGCATAATATCAACAAAATATCAACATGAACAAAATAAGACTGAAGATTTTTGAACCCATCATACATATCAAAGTAAATATGTATCAATGTATATAGTGGAATCCAGATTTGCAAAATGTACAACAAAGTTAAGTTCTTTTTTTTGTTTTAGATATCAGATTGGATGTTAATTTTGAAAAGACAAATAAAAGCGCTCAAACATGGATGATTCCTTTTGCAGTGTGCAAAGATATCAACCATATAATGTAGTGATTAAATTAGTGATTCTTTTCAATGATTATACCAGCTAGCAAATGCTTTTATTCCAAGCATGAGTAAGCCACATAAACAATGAATAACCAGATTTTCCTACTAAATAGATTTATCCAAAATTTTGGAAAACTAAGAACTTAAGAGTACCAATTCTCCAAAAGCCCTCCTTCTAGCGCTATTTCGTGGACATGAAAATCTGCAAATGGATTAGCATGATTCCAATATCCTCATAGAATAATACAACATTCTTCAAAATAAAGGACAAAACTAATTTAAGCATGCAAAGAAGACATGAAGTATATCTATTCCATGGTGGATTGGTGCTCTTTGAATATGCGAAAGAGCCCTTTCCCAATCCTTTATAAGCTTAGTGAGATAGACAATGAGATGCTATGAGCTCAAGTTGCCTATAGTGGAGATACTTTCAAATGTGGATGATGAAGAGCAAGATTGATTCTCAAATGAAGAGAGTAACCTTGCCTCAGGATGTGTTCTCAAATTACGTTGTTGTGATGAGCAAGATTCGTTCTCTTATGTGGACAGTAACCTTGCATGAAAAAGTGTTGTGTGTTTGAAGGAGAGAAGCCTTCAACTTATAGTTGAACTAAAAGAGAGGAGAGGCCAAAATGATGAATGTGGGATCATTCATGGGCCAATGACAAGATGACACTTGTCAAGCTACGAGAGGGTGAGGAATGTGCAAGTCTTGGCCAATGTGCCAATTTTAAATTTGAATTTTGCATGAAATGACATGAAAGGTGCATTAAATGCCAAGTTTGACTTGTGCAAGAGACATGTGTAAGAGCATTTAATGCTTTGTTGGAAGGGACAAATCCTTTGGAGGGAAGATTCAAATTGAAAGAATATTTCATCTTGATGCCCTTTTGAAAGTAATTAAAAGAATTGATAAATCAAATAATTGATTTATTGGTGCAAGTGGGTGGGTTAGTTGAGAGTTTAGATTTGACTCTAGTTGAGTCAAAAGCTGGAGAATGGTTATTATGATTAGAAGTTAATTAATTTAGATTAATTAACTTAGGGGATTTTAGGGATTTGATATTTGATTTAAATAAGTTTGATTTATCAAATCAAATAAGAAGAACTTAGGACTTAATGAAATAATTTGATTTATTTAATTAAGTCTGATGAATCTTAGGGATTTAATCAATAAAATATTTTAATTGATTAATAGAAGAAATGAATGTTAATTAGAGTGGAATGCATGATGCATGATATTAGTTCTGCATGTCTACAGTTTCATTTTATATCTAAAATTTGCATTCGCAATTATCATTTATTGTTCAAACATTTTCAAAATTGTTGTGTATTTGCTAGTTTTGTTACATAGTCTTAAATTCAAGAAATTATAGAAAAATACTCATTTCTAGACCTATTTACATAGACACAAAAACTTTAAACAATATTATACACATCCAAACTTTGAATTTTATAAAACCCTATCCAAGACATAGGCACACAAGGTGCCCTAGTCTTGGTTTTCATGGCTCAAATTCTTGTGGAGGAGACCTCTCAAAATTCTTTGTCTATATTTGTTGTTTGTTTTTCAATTACCTATTGCATAATAGTTTGAACCTCAATACAAGTACCATATCATCATAATGGCTCAATTTTTTCGTAAGATTTTGACTTCCTTGGAATCCTTGGTTGATGTTTTAAGTTATGCATTTGGTAATGACCCCAATTCAAATGATGAAAATGTAGTGTACTAAAATGCATACCCTTGCATTTTCACACTTTTTTGGGCTCACGTTGCTTTATTTATGCTCATTTATGGCTTAATTGGTCCTGTTTTGCATCCACAAGCCCTATGAAATATATATTTTTTATGGAAAATCTTGATAAACCTCTAAAGATAAATGATCATCTAATTTTTTTGTTTGTGTGTCCCTGAGTTGTGGACTAGGACTAAGATTCCACCTAGGGCATCTTTCATCCCCCATTGGTCTTGGGACCCTGATTTTGAAACCTCTTAATTAGGTTCCTTTTTGGAGTCTGTGCCCTGAAAATTGAGCCTCGAGACTAAGATGCCACCAAGGGCATCTTAGTCCTCCTAAGCTTATTTTTGAGGTCCAATTTCATAATCGGGCATGAATTTTTCCTCTAATTAATGACTCTATATGTCGACTTATTGTGGTGTAATTGTAGGATATTAAGCATGAATAATTATAAATACGAGGTTCCTTCACTCATTTCAATCCAAGTCTTTTGTGAGAGAATTCATTATAGTCAAATTAAGTTCAAAAGAGCATTCAAGAGAAATTCATCAATTATTTGGAACCATCATCAAGATTCAAGCATCATGTCAAGGTTTTATTGCATCAATTCATGTTGTTGAGCCAAGATTGTGGATGTAGCATTGAATATCTATCTACACCCATTGTTCACATCATATTCCAAGATCCAAGATCTACATTCCTCATGGGCACTACATGGTAGATTGTAGGTTTTCTTCACAAGAAATCATACAAGGTGATATCATTTGCATATTTCATGTTTCATGCTTCATTTCATCATTTGGTTTAATTACCAACAAGGGGCTTGACCAAGGCAAACCCCCATTCACTAACAATCATCTAGTTTTTCCATCTTGTCCATTTGTGTTTGCAGATCTAGGTTGTAGACTTGAAGATCACTTGGAGTTCAAAGTTGTCAAAGTTGCAAACTTGCATTGTCAGGGTTGTCATCTTCACAAAAACGCAGCTATAGGTCATATCCGACTGTTTCAGAACCTAAGATTCTAGGAGAAGCAATTACAAATCTATGAACTGGGGACCACATTCACACTTTTGAAAAATTTACGTCGGGACTAAGATTAGAGTAAATGCATCTTAGTCCTCTAGGTGGAATCTTTAAATAATTTTTTGGGATTGTGTCCCATTATAGAAAGATTCTATGTTTTCCCTGAAAAATAGTAGTGGTAACAAGACGAGAGTAAAGGTGTCTTAGTTCTCCAAGGCATATTTCGGTAGTCTATTTAAATTTCTAGAATCTGTTTGGAATCTCTAGGCTTACTAGGTACACATACCCTAACTTGGAGTTGTTCATTTTTAGTATTAAGAAGCTTCATTGTGCTCATTTTAAGTGTTTTGCATATCACAGTGTGTTTTCAAACATTATTGTTTTCAAGAATTTGCTTGGTGGTGAACCCATTAATCTGATAGAACACCCCCTCCTAAGTCCTCCTAATTGCATTTTGACTCACCTTGAGAGGTTGATAGTCAATCCTATTAGGGTTCTTAGGACATATTTGAATGAAATAAGGACATAGTGGGAAGAGAAATCCACCTTTTTCAACTTTTCCCCATTGTTCATTTTGGTGAACCTGACTGTTTTTTAGCATTGGTCCTTTTCTAATTTGAAGTCCTTTAATGTCCTAGATCTAGGTTGTATTCATTTTTGCATTTCATTTTGCATTAGTGAAATTGCACCTATGGTTTCTTATCCTTAGTGAGATTTCATCTAGGGTTTCTCATATTTGCATTATTGAAAGTGCATATAGGTTGAATTTTTTTCTTTCTTGCATCATCTTATCTCATTGGAAAACTGAAAAGTGCATTGTTCATCCTCTTAATTGCATTTAGGAACATTGTTATTCCATTCAAAATTGAAAAAATTGAATTCACTTTTGCATACAATTTCTTGTCACTAGTTACTTTTTATAGCCTTCATTTACACAAATTTTTGTTTCCAAGCATGAGCTCCCTAGGTAGACAACCTGGGAACACTCTTAATAACTCAAAATTTATTGTTTTTTTGAAAAAAACCTCTACTGGGACAAAAACGCACTTACTAGTGTCTTAATCCCTCTATAGGTTTTTTTCCCAGAATCTCATCTGAGTTGATTGCATTCTATTCCAATTTGAGGAACCTTCAAATTCCTTCAGTAGGGCCAAGACACCCTTACTGGAATCTTATTCCATATTGACTTTGGAGTTCCAATTTTTAGGGTTTAAATCTCCTTTTCTGTGCTCTTGTTTGATGTCATTGGTTATCTGTTTCAGTGGGTTGACTTTTTGTTTCATGCATTTTACTAAATCTAGCTTAAATTGGTTCATTTCATACATTTCTTAATTCCAAATTTTCATTTGCAACATTCCATTTTTCAGATCATTGCATAGTGTAATCAATAAATTACCTTGTTTCAAATCTAAATTTTTTGTTTCACTTTAGGTCTTTGCATTGCACTTTCTTTACTTTTCCATAATAGCATGTTTCCTTTCAAGAGATGTGGCTCTGATATGGTTACAAATGGATTGCATAAGTACAACATCCCCCCTTATGAATTGAATTTAGATTATACCATTTAGTTCATTAAGAAACATGTTAATCACCAAACCATTGACACAATCCTTAATCTTGAATTACCCATTGGTGAGGATGGTAGTGTAGAAAATCATAATAATCATACTTGTTCTTCTCCTGATACCTCTCCTATTAGTGACAAAGATATCTTGGTTACAGAAGATACAAGTATTTCAAGTCTTGATTGTCCCTCTCCTCATCCCCCTTGGGAATATATTAGAAAAAATGAAGATGAGATCATTGCCACCACTTTTCTTACCCCAAATCTATCTCTCAACAACTCCCCTAATTGCAAGAAGGCTTTAGTAAAATAGGATACAATCATGAAAAATCATGAAAATCACATTTATCAGGAGAACACGTGGATTGAAAGTGATAACCTTATCTCTCTCCTTCCTAAAGTCCCTAACATTTGGAAAGACCTATTTGAACAAAAGCATTTAACTATTTCTAATCATGAAAACCCTAGTTGTCCTTCTCTTGATGCCTTCCCTACTTGTGATGAAGCTAGTTTACAAAATCTAACCATGGAATGTGATGAACATCCTACAAATTTTCCTACTATGGAAGATATTGTGGTGCAAGAATTTGAGAATGTATTGACAATAGTAATTCCCTAGATGAAGATTATGAAGTAACATTAGACTCCTCTTCACTAGGAGATCATGAAAATGATGATAATTCTTCTAAGGTTATCTACATTCGATATCCCTTGGAGTACTCTCCCGAGCCTAAAATTATCCTTTATCCACCCTCTCACAAACCACAAGTTTAAAACAAACTTGTCCTTATCATCAAACCACCTAAGAACAATGTTTCGCAACAACCGAGTTATAGTACCATTTCTCATACTGACAACATTAGAAACAATCTTCAATCAAGAAAAACACCTTCAACATCCCTCCCATTGCCTAAACCTATCTTGCCTAGTGCCCCCCGTTTGCCTTCAAATATTATAAAGGTGAATGGTCTTGTTGAATGACTAAAGAATACTCCTACTAAGATATCCTTATGGGACCTTATTCAAGCCTCCCCTCACTATCATAACATGATTCAAAGTGCTTTACAAAAAGTTCCTATCCCTTCTAATGCACAACCAAATGACGTAGCAACCATAATTCAAGGAATAAATGCTGACATTGTTTTCCACCAAAGTGAACTCCCCCCCTTTGGAAGTGAAAAACAAAATGAAGTTTTCATAATAATATCTCAATACAAAAGAAAAGGGATAAAGTGAATCCTTGTTGACAACAGCTCAGCCCTTAATGTGTGTAGTGTGACCTTTTTGGATAGGCTTGATATCAATAAATCAAACATTCAACCTGACTCTCTATCTATCAAATTATTTGACAATGTAGGAAAACAAATGCTTGGTGCAATCACTTTTTCTATTACAATTGGAAAGGCCACATTAGAGACACTGATCCATGTTATGCCTCATGGAATTTCATATAATCTTATTCTAGATAGGCCATGGATTCATGCAATGAATGGGATGTCTTCTACTCTTCATCATAAAATGAAATAAATCTACAACAACAAAGTGTCCATACTCGAAGAAAAACCTAACGTAAATATTTATTTAAACGTTGAGAAACGAAAGGAAAATCCTTTGGCAATATTAACACCAACCACACAAGTAGAACCTATGCAACAAAAAGAGAAAGAAAAACACATTAATAAAATATAGAAGCTATTAGACGATGATTGGCATTCCTTGGATTTCACACCTAGCTTTGATGGGCAACCAAAGACCATAACAAAGAAGCATGAAAAAGAAAAAGAAGTAATTTCAACACAAAAATTTAAATACCCTTCTAATGCATCCACCTCAACCATGTTAGACAAAGAATAAAATTACATAGTGAACTTTGACGAACTTAATCATGGGCAACCACCAAATCCAAAACAAATGAAGAATCTTTATGAAAAAGGTTATGAAATGATGAAACAACTTGGTTATAGTGGAAAAGGATGTGGTGCTAGAGAACAAGGTATTTTTGTTCCTATAGAACCTTGCACACAATAAAACCCTAATGGTCTTGCTTATTGTCCCTCGAAAGAAACAAACAAGCCTTTACTTAATATCAACACTATTACAAAAGATTCCTTGAAAGAAACACAATAAACAAAGAAATTTTTGCTTAATATCAATTTCATCTCACAAAATGCTAATGATTTGAATTCGTTATATTTTACACCCTCCTATAAAGGAGAGAACAAAATCTCACAATCTAAACAGTCTTGTGTAGGTATGACAGCTTGTACTAAGCAAGAGATATCTTTGTCATAAAATAAAGCAACATCTCCTATGTTTAACCAAGAGATTATCTTGACAAGATTCATCCAAGATCATATGATCTCTTTCCCTCCAAAAACATGAAAGAAATTTTATTATAAGACTTCATTTTGTGCCTATCATAGATTTCATGGTCATGCTAATAATGAATGTAAGGCTTTGAATAAAAAATTTCAACATCTTAAGAATTGTGGTGCTCTTCCTTGGGTTGAAGCACCTATTTCCTCCAACTGATGTTTATTTTCATCTTATTTGGCTCACCCTTATCCTGCACTAATTGGGGGCAAGGGGTTAGATAGCCTTGTCCTCGTATGTTGCTTTTGATTGTCCCTTTTGGCTAGTTGACCACATTTCATGTACATATAAGAGCAAGCTTGGAATGTGGGAAACGTGCCTTAAGTTGGCTCACATGTGATATTTCGGGGGTAACCCTTTTCCTTTCCATGAAATTGCTTATCGGAAACATATGACTTGGCATAGGGATTTTTGAATAAGCTATCATGTCTTCTTCTACTTTAAAGCATTTTCTCACAACAATGGTGTTAGCAACCACTTTAAAGTGGGGCCATACATCGACACTCATGCTTCATTGTGCGATTTTCTTTCTTCTTTTGATGTGTTTCTTTCTTGGTGGTGTCATTGGGTTTGATTTCCTCCACGAGTGTGATATTTCTTTGACTTGTCCTCTCTTGGAAACATTAATCACAATGTTCCCTAAGAAGAGACCTCATATGAACTAAGAAAAATCCCTTTGAACATCCTATCTCTTTCTTCTTGCGTTGATTTTTCCTTCCATCCCTATTAAATAAATGGAGGTATGGCTTTGATATGGACCCCTTGGGGCTCACCTAGTGAACACCTAGCTTCACTAGCCTATGTGAGCGTGCATTTCCTTTTTTTCCTTATCATAGTCATGGGGGTATGGATTTGATATGGACCCCTTGGGGCTCACCTAGTGAACACCTAGCTTCACTAGCCTATGTGAGTGTGCATTTCCTTTTTGTCCTTATCATAGTCATGGGGGTATGGCTTTGATATGGACCCCTTGGGGCTCACCTAGTGAACACCTAGCTTCACTAGCTCATGTGAGCATACATTTTCTTTTGTCCTTAGAAACCAAAATTAGACAAAAGAAAATACCTTCCACAAGAGAAAAATAGAAAAAGCAAGAGCAATTTGCATGAAGATGTGCAAAAGAATTGTATTTAGGAATTAAGAAATTACAAAAGATGAATTTCTTTATAAAATCCAAGTATGCATAACCCTAAAGATAAAACCTAATTTTGAACTAAAATTAGCTCAACTAAATAAAGCTTACTTATTAATTAATTAAACTAATTATTACCTAAGTAAACTTAATAAAGTGTAATTAAATAATTAATTACACCAACACCTCCCCTTAACTGCAACTTAGGGAGACTAAAAGGCATGCACCTAATGCTAGGATGAATGCATGAAAGTATGAATGGGTCCTGGATACAAGGCCATGTTAGGTACCCATGTACAAATGAAATGAATGGGAAAGAAGAGAAAATCCAATGGGACAAACCCCACCCTCAATGAGATGACCTACTACAAAGAAGCATTGGAAGAAAACTGGTGGAGTAACACTAGAATCTTGAATTTGGAAAGCAAGGAAAGATACTTTTTTTAATGAGAAACTAGATGAGTGGCATTGAAGGACTCGGGAAGAATCATGATAAAGCAGCAATAGACCTGATGCCAAGGAACAGTGAAAAACTCAGAAACTAGAACAACCCTAGAATCTATGAAGTAACATTAGATGGATAAATGATGCCCCCATGAGAGAGAATGATATGATGAAAGAATCCAAAAGTTATGTGTATCTCAATGTCCATGCCAAATTGTGACTAAAACTGATCCACAGGAGCAAGTACCATGAAGATTTTGGAAAACATTAACCATAAAATGAATGGACCTCAAACTAAGATGTGATCCAATGTGAATCTAATGCAATTCAAGATCATTAACCATAGGCTCTCAATCTGAGATTTGAACCGATGGGAAACAAAATATGTCAAGCTATGAACAAGATGTGTCCAAAAGAAACTATAAAATCCAGCTACAACTCATGTGAGTTGTCATCAATATAAAGATGAGATCAAATTCCATGCCATGCAACTACACTCTAATCAAATTATTATGCAAGAATCCCCCCTCATGGAACTTTATAGAAGTTCATTTATTATAATACCCCATGATTGTAAAAGGAGAACATGCAAAACATGCATAAATCAAAGAGAAAATGTAAACCTAATGCATGAAAACAAGAAAGAGTGCCTACACAAATCAATGTTCACATCTTCCTCCATGATTAAAGTTGAACTTGAATCTGTGTAGGAGACTGAATCAACTTTCTGGTTCTGCTTGAATTGCAAAAAACTGATAATCGAAGCAAAACTTATGCCCTCCGAAGTGAAAACTACTTCATCTAACGTCAAAGACCTGTAAAATAAATCTAGAGCATAATATGTAAAAAATGCATTTACCACTGGATCGGGCTCAGAACAAGCTTTCCAATGGTATCTCGTTTTTGAAAAACGCACTCCGTATGCTCAAGATGCGACTATTTTACTAAAAATGGTCATTTAGGCTTTAAACCAAATATTCTATTAATTTAAAGATTAAAAAATTAAAAAAATATTCAGATGTACCTTCATGGCATGAAAACCGAGGCAACATAGAAATCGAGATGGCACGAAAAATTGAGGAAAATGACACAAAATTGAGGCTTCTCAAAAATGATTTGGACACCAAAAAATATGGCACATAAATTGAGGCATCCGTATGGATCCTTACATTCATACGAATTTTTTTGGCAATGTTTTTGAAAATCCCCAAAAACACTAAAAATCAATTTTCAGCAAACCCTATCATATTTTACATGAAAATAGAGGTTTTTGGGCCTTCTGAGTGCACCCATGAGGCCCGTTCTACTGCACCATGCACCATTTGAGAGATAAAGGTCAAAATTTATTAAAAAATGATGGAAAACCCCTCTGATCTGGCAAAATCCTGTCATAGCTTCAAACCCTTATAGATTTGATAAACAAAGATGAAAATCAACAAAAAAAAAGCCAATCCTAACTTTTTTCAGCTCTTTGAATCCAATGTAGATGTTTGATCTAATCTAAAACACTCCAGAAATAAGCTCAATGCATGAAACCCTCAAGGAACCCCGAACATGCTCTGCAATGAATTTCTCTGAAAACTGAGAAGGCGCTGCAAATCAAGGCTCTGATACCATGTTAGAAACCATGATCGTACATGCAAACCAGAAAATGCTTTCCACAAGAGAAAAACAGAAAAAACAAGACCAATTTGCATGAAGATGTGCAAATGAATTGTATTCAGGTATAAGAAATTACAAAAGATTAATTTATTTATAAAAGAAAAGTATGCATAACCCTAAATGTAAAACATAATTTTGAACAAAAATTAGCTCAACTAAATAAAGCTTACTTATTAATTAAGTAAACTCATTATTACCTAAGTAAACTTAATAAAGTGTAGTTAAATAATTAATTACACCAACATGAGTTTGAAGCAAGTTCATCCTCTCACTAAAGTGGGGGCTAAATGTAGTGTAGTAAAATGCATACCCTTACATTTTCAAACTTTTTTGGGCCCTCCTTGCTTTATTTATGCTCATGTATGGCTTAATTGGTCCTATTTTGTATCCACAAGCCCTATGAACTATATATTTTTATGGAAAATCTTGATAAACATAAAAAGATAAATGATCATCTAACGTTTCTACCTATGTGTCCCTAATTTGTGGACTAGGGCTAAGATGCTACCTAGGGCATCTTTGTCCTCCATGGGTCTTGGAACCCTAATTTTGAAACCTCTCAATTAGGTCCCTTTTTGGAGTCTGTGCCTCGAAGATTGAGCCTCGTAAGTAAGACCCCACCAAGGTAATCTTAGTCCTCCTAGACTTACTTTTCAGGTACAATTTCAAATTTGGGCAGAAATTTTGCCTTCTTTAATTAATGATTCCATATGTTGATTTGCTATGGTGTAATTTTGGGATATTGAGCATGAACAAGTATAAATAAAAGGTTTCGTCAATTATTTAAATCCAATTCTTTTGTGAGAGAATTCATTATAGTCAAATTAAGTTCACAAGAGCATTCATGATCAGTTTATCAAGTATTTGGAGCCATCATCAATATTCAAGCATTATGTCAAGGGTTTAGTGCATCCATTCATGTTGTTGAGCCAAGATTGTGGATGTAGCATTGAAGATCAATCTACAACCATTGTTCACATCATATTCCAAGATCCAAGATCTACATTCCTCATGGCCACTACATGGTAGATTGCAGATTTTCTTCACAAGACATCATACAGGGTGATATCATTTACATATTTCATGATTCATGCTTCATTTCCTCATTTGGTTTAATTACCAACAAGGAGTTTGACCAAGGAAAACGCCCATTCACTAACAATCATCAAGTTTTTCCATCTTGTCCATTTGTGTTGGCAGATCTAGGTTGTAGAATTGAAGGTCACTTGGAGTGAAAAGTTGTCAAAGTTGTAAAGTTGCATTTTCAAAGTTGTCATCTTCATGAAAACTCACCTACAGGTTAGATCCAACTGTTTAAGAACCTAAGATCTAACGAGAAGCAATTGCAGATTTGGGAGCTCAGAACCACATTCACACTCTTAAAAAATTCAGATTCGGACTAAGATGGGGAGTAAAGGCATATTAGTCCTCTAGGTGGGATCTTTAAAAAAAAAATTGGGACTATGTTCTGTTATCTGAAGATTCTATTTTTCCCCCGAAAAATAGTAGTGAGACTAAGATGGGAGAAAATGTGTCTTAGTCCTCCAAGGCATATTTCAACAATCTGTTTACATTTCCAAAATTATTTTGGAATCTCACTTCCCAGGTACACATACCCTAACTTGGAGTTGTTCATTTTCAGTATTAAGAAGATTCAATATGCTTATTTTAAGTGTTTTACATATCATAGTGTGTTTTCAAACATTGTTGTTTCCAATCATTTTCTTGGTAGTGAACTCCTTAATCTAATAGAACACCCCCTCATAAGTCCTCCTAATTTTGCGTTGACTCACCTTGAGAGGTTGATAGTCAATCCTATTAGGGTTCTTAGGACATATTCAAATGAAATGAGGACATAGTGGGAAGGCAACCCTCCTTTTTCCACTTTTTCCCATTGTCCAGAAACTCATGATCCTTCATCTCCCAACATATGTCTTTTTAATGAAGATATCTTGAGAAAATAATAGGACATTATGAATGAACTCATAAAAATACCTTTCCCAACATTGAGAATAATGAGGTGCTTTTCCCTTCAATGGAAAGGCCTAATCACTCATATCGATGATCAAAACCACCTACCATACCACCACCATTGGATAAGGAAATTTACTTGCAGTTCATACCTCAACCAATGTGCATGGAAATAAATATCAACAATAGTCATAAGGAAAACATATAACCCAATATCCCATCATATGAGAACAAAGTTACAAACACACTATTAGGTTGGAGCACTATTACAGCCAAGGATTTAAGATCCTGAAAAAACAAGGATGTGACATGAAGAATGAACATGAAATCCATTCCCCTTTGGAACAAACACCATCTGAAGACACAAAATGAATAGGTTACCTACTCCACATCCTTTATTAGAGATCGAGTGTAATTTAGCTACACTTCTAAACTTGGGATACATTACATTACCACCCATCCATGAATTTAAATATAATAAATAAAAGAATAAAAATGCACCCTATTGTGCATATCATAGAATATTTGGACAAATTATTGATTAGTGTGGTGCTTTAAAGAAGAAATTGGAAGAATTTGATCCTCACAATTTAAGGGGGCATATAGTCCCCTACTTATTATTTATATAAGAAATGGTCCCTTTTTAGTGATGATAGTATACATCTCCTAGAAATTGTGACCTCATCAATGGAAGTGTGACCTTATAAATGTATGTTGTCTCTCCTTTATGATGATATTGGGTTTGATATCTTCTAAGTGTGTGACTTTTCTTGGCATATGATGTTCCCATTTGTGGTAATATTATGGTTAGTATTCCTTAAAGTGTGAGCTTTTATTCCTTGAATTGTGCTCTCTTAGTGGTGATTTTATGTGTGATATTCCCTAAGGTGTGACCCTTCATGTATTGAGCGATGCCCCTTTGTCATTTTTATAAATCACCTTTTGTAGTGGTGTTGTGTATAACACCCCTTAAGGTTGTAACCTTGTCTTATGTGGCTTCTTAGGCGAGTTTATGCACTTTCTTAGGTGAGTTTATGCACCTTCATAGGTATTGTTAGTTATGTGGCTTCGTAGGTGATTTTTTCATTTATGTGCCTTCTTAGGAGAGATTATGCACCTTCTTAGGTGAGGTTTTGGAATTATAGTTCATGGATTTGGCATGATGGATCTTGTTGGGTCATGAACTTGGGAACCTCTTTTAACATGGTTGTAGGATGTGAAAATCTGCATATGGTTAACAACATGATACAAACAATATAACAGAAATTCCTATCCTTATGAGACAATAATCCATGATTCAAATGCAACCAAACAACAAAATTAGATAAAGCATTTAAACCATGAAATAAACCTATCCCATAGTGGATTGGTGCAACTTAGTTGTGTAGGAAGTTGCCCTTTCCCAATCCTTGATAAGCTTAGTGAGATAGACAATGAGATGCTTGAACTCAAGTTGCCTATAGTGTAAATGCTTTCAAATGTGGCTGTTGTTTGAAGGAGAGAAAATGCCTTGCATTTATAGGAAAAGTTGATAGAAGAGAGGCCAAAATTAGGCAATGTGGGACTAAATCCCATCCAATAGGATAGAGACACTTGTAATAATGGGATTGGTCAAAGCTTGTGCAAGTTTTGGCCAATGTGCCCATTCAAATTTGAAAAATGTTAATAAATGCATGTTGTTGAGAGTTTTGGGGGGAATAATCTTTGTCCAAAAAAGTCAAAGATGAGAGTTATTGAGGGAAAATAACTCTTTTTAATAAATCAATAAATTGATTTATTGATGCAGTTATAGTTGAGTTTGCTAATCTTAGAAGTTAATTAATTTAGATTAATTAACTTAGGGGATTTTAGGGATTTGATATTTGATTTTAAATCAGTTTGATTTATTAAATCAAATAAGAAGAACCTTAGGAACTTAATTAAATAATTTGATTTATTTAATTAAGCTTGATGAACCTTAGGATTAAATCAATAAATTGCTTTAATTGATTAGTAGAAGAAACGAATGCATGATGTTAGTTACAGTGGAATGCATAATGTTATTTTTGGATGTCTACAATGGTTTCCAAGCACAACACAACTTTCTTGATAGTAGAGTTATGTGTTTCATGAGTGTCTAGCATAACACAACTTGATAGCTTTGTGGAACCCATTATATTAACATAAATACCAAGCATAATGTAACTTGCTTGATAGTAGAGCTATGTGTTTCATGAGTGTCTAGAATAATGAAGATTTCTACCCTTATGGAACCCATCATATTGCATGGACACCTAGCATAACGTAGCTTTCTAAATAGTGGATCCATGTGGCTCATGAGTGATTTTGAATAATGCAACTTCCTTGTCCTCATGACAGCATTCCTTTACCTAGCATCCATTCGATGGATGATGTTTGGTATTTGAGACAATTTAAGACTGAGGTCTCTTTACCTTATCGATTCAAATCCTTTTAGTACTAACCTTGTTTTTTGTTATGTGTCTTTTGTGTGTCTTATTCATGTTTTTATTGTGTTTGCATCTTGTTTTTATTCATTTTTTGGCATCTAAATGTTATGTTATGTCATATATTTTCGTTGTTTATGCTTCATTTTTTTGACATGTGTGTTTGTGTATGTTGTCTTGATCCATTTCATACACATGTCTATTCCTTTATGCTTATGTTTTCTTTCCATATGATCTTGGATCCTAAGGGCTTGTGCACTTCCCCTTGATCCTTTTCCATCTTATCTCTTCAACATTTGGACAATCAAACCCCTCTTGATATACTTTCTAATTTAGTTTGCGTTTCAGTGTAAGTTCATATTCTCACTAAAGTGGGAGCTAAATATAGTGTCATAAATTGTCACCCATGATAGTTTCATATTATGTTTTTATCCCCTAAGTGCATGGACGTAATTAAACAATGAATTCCCTAAATTATGCCTTTCATGGCCCATTTTAAATATTTTCTAACAAATTGCAAGCACAAAATAAATACATTTATTTAATACGTTTCCCTTGACAGCTTAATTTCCATAAAATAGGTATGGGATACTGATGCCTAAGGCGCCTATGTCCCCTATTTTGGATCCAAATTCAAATATGTCAGTGTTCACATTTTATTATTTAAAATTCAAATATCTAAAGTTATTTTTCAAGATTCATTTTTTAGGAAATTAGAATTATTGTGTACAAATACATAGTTATTACATTATTTGAAATCTATCTAGCAAGAACAAGAATTATCAAGCAATTATTGAGAAATTTTTTATCAATCATTTGTCTAGAGCATTATCAAGAGAAGCATTTCAATGATTTATTATATCAATTCAAGATCCCAACATCATGTCAAAGTGTATGTGAGTTTGTTCATGTTTATGTTTCCATATTGTTTATGAGATCTAACCCTTGTAGGTCTTCAACCAATTTAATCAAGCAAGATCCAAGCCTTGAGATCTGTATGACTTTAGTCCTTTAAGGAAGCCATTGAAGGGTGGTGTTTTGTAGCACTTTGTAAATTCATCAGTCTTTTTTATCATTTATCCTTTTATCAATAGCATTGTCATTGTGGAAGTGAAAACACTAACATGGGTTTTGACTAAGGCAAGATCCTAAATGGCACAACCTTTCTAATCTCTTTAAATGTGCAGGTTTCAGGTTAAAACGGGATTGGAGAATGTTTCAAGATTGATTATTCATTATTGGAATGAAAACCCTACATCTAGACAACTCATAGAAACTTAGGTGCAAAATTATCTGACAGTGATATGAAAATGTGACAAGTGGAGAATAGAAGCTTTGCTCTAACACCAAAGGATTGTGATAGATCTAAAAATTTTCAAGAAGGACATTGGCACCCCTGAAGGAAACAACCCACAAAATTAGGCTCAAATTTATACCATAGGTGAATAGTGTCTTGTTCAGTTCATTTTTTAGAATCTAAATTTCTTTGTAATATCTCAAATCTATTGGTTTTACATCAGAACAATAATTTGCATCATTAGGCCTATTGAATCATTGCATTTCATCCTTAGATTACTTCCATATTTGGTCAAGGGTGGGTTGACTCACCTTTGAGGTTTTAATTCAATCATATATCTTATCCAAATCCATCAAAACACCTCTCTTTATTTAATGAAATAAGAGATGTATTGAACCCCCACAAAGGGAGATCTTCCCTAAAGGGGTAAAAGCACAAAGCTATGTCACACTTTCAGCCAACATATCAACACAACTGAATTTAAGTATTTCTAACTAAAAATCAATTTTGGTCAAACATATGACCTAGTAAGATTCATTCTAGCTAAGTTAGATACTTCCACAATTTATTCAACTAAAATTGTTGGCTAAAAATATATGGAGCACCACTTTGAGTCCAATTTACCAAAAGAAAAAATTATTTGAAAAATTTGAAGTTATAATAACTACTCCTCATGTAAATAACATTTTTTTTTTAATGTAAAAATACCTTTTTGTAGATCCATAGGTGTAGTTTTCAAAAATATATTTATTTTAATAGTTTAATTATTATTTATATTTATAGTAAAAGTAGGTTATCAACAAAAAAATTATGTTGATTACCATGCCAAGAAAAATTACTAAAACTTATTAAAAAAATATGATTCACTAGATAAAAGAATCTATTTCAAGATGGTATAGTTTTTTTTCTATTTTAGATAAATATTTAATATGAATGTTGACGTCTGATGGAAACAATTGTTTTCTATTCATGCACATTTTAATATTTATATAAAATATATATTTATCAAAATTGGAAAAAAATATATCCATGCACTAAAGTTTCAAGTTATAAATACACACAAACAATTTGAAAGAAAAAAAAAAAAATTACTATAAAAAATTTGACGTCCCATGCAACTTCATTTTTTAGCATTTTATCAGCAACTAAATGATAGTGTTAATTTATGAAAAACTAGTTTAAAATAAGTTTTTAATTTTTTATTAAAAATACAAACATAAAATATACTAAAAACTACATATTTTACTAGTTTACATCATTTAAAAATTCAAAACATATATGCTACTTTTTAGTGATTCAAGTTTAAAAGTTGGATCAGCATTGGTTGTTTCCTTTATAAAGTGTGACACAGCTTTGTGCTTTTACCCAAAGGGTCACACATTTTTTTAGGTCATGTCTCCTAGAAAGGCTATGTTGAACACAAATGACACTTTTTGCAAGAATGTATCCATTATTGTCACATTCAAATGGTCTTGAGCTAAAAAAAAAAGAGGTTATTATGAATAGACCCCACATTCACTTGTAGGTCTAGATATATCATTCATAGATGTCATTAATTTCAAGAACCATTGTCATAGTTTGAAAATTATTTGCACTTAGGTCTCTTAAGAGACTATCCAAGAATAATATAGTACTGAAGGATAAAGAGTCTAGGGGAAAAAACCAAGGCCTCCCCTAGGATTTTTCTAACCAATCAAATATTTCTTCATGTTTGGTTTGGCCCCACAATCCACATAACACAAAATATGCATATTGGCACATTGCACCCTCTATTGGACCATTCATTCTTTCAAACTCATCATCAAACTTATAGAAGAATAAAAGGTTAGAAGGTGTAACATTCCCATTGTTCTACATAGTAACTTTCCCAATTTTTAACCTCACGTAAATAGATTAAGCATCTATAGTCTATTATAAGCAATAAAATTTTATTTTCAAAAATATAAAGATAGCATGCAGATTTGAAATAATATCTTTCCAAACATTTCCATTACATTATATCAAAGTATTACAACTTTCCAAAGTAATGATTTCATAGTACATGATAACATGATATCATTTCTCTATTTACAATCTTTCCATCATAATGGATACTATACATAAACAAGGCTACATAGAGCTTACTGGAAAAAGATGTATGCATATTCCTAATCCCCCATTCAAATCTTGGTTTCCTACTAATGAGGGAAAGCATCACTCAAGCGATTTTCTACCAACCTTGGACTAACTACGATCGCCCACACAACTATCAAACTGATAGATGGACCTACCCTTTGGCGAAGAGATTGGTTTAGTAACTTCATAATAATTGTTGACCTTTTCTGAGCTTGGTGTTGTGTCCTACACATCTAGATCTATCACATAATGGCTACAACCTACATATCTAGCATTTCTCTGCCTAGTATGTAAACCTAGATCATAGTGACTGATAGTGTAAATAGTAGCAACTTACACTACTTTGGCCAAAGTATTCATCACCTAATACTTTGATTTGATGTCAAATACTTCACTCACCTTCCTAGATTGATTTATATTAACCATTCATAATCTATGCATAGATTATCCCCTTAACCAGATTATCCTAACCCTAGGAATAACCTATTACCTTTATGTTTAACTAAGTCATCAACTAAGTATTTCATAGTAACTATAAGACTAGCTATATTTTAAACATTAGTTATGAAAGCTATATCCCCAATATAGTATTTTTTCCCACTGTATCCACCCATTCCTCAATATGGAATATGTACAAACACTTTGAGCAATGTATTTCTTTTCACTGAGTACAACAATCAATATTTCCATTTCACTTAATAATATAAGAATCTTTTCCTATAAAAGATGATACAATTCTTTAATCAAAACAATCAATAACACATTATCACTCCAAACATAAAAATAATAATTTAAGAGAAGAAATCAACTTGCTTGTTTATGTAATACTCCAATTGATCAAACTAGATTCCTTTCTCAACTTCCTCTCAATTCAATATGCAATTTCCCTAATAAACCTTCTTGAACTTTCCACAAAAATCTCTCTCAAATATTTGTCCCTATTGAGGTTGAGAGAACCTTTATTTATACACAAAGATCAGTAAAAAAAGGATAGAAACAAGGCATCAAGAATGACACTTCTCAACTCAAGGGGTTCGACTTTGAAATTAAAAGAAAAGGTGGCCACTAAATTCATTGCACAAAAAATGCATATGCAACGAAGGTGTATGAGTGGATACCAAAATAGACAACAAGAATGATTATCAGTAATGCAAGGTCATTGCCTCCCAAAGGTTTAATTTGTGCGCATGTGTGCTTGACCATTTCTACATATTCAAAATGCTTCATAATCTAGAAATTCATATTAAAAGATAGACTTCTAATCGATTCATGTCTTTCTCAGTTGGCCCCACATTATATCATTTGTGCCATATTACATGGGTCATTTTTGGTTTATATGGCTTGGTCGATATTAACTTGTGCATGAGCATTTGCTATTGTCTTGCTTTGATAAATTCTTGGCAGCCAAGTTTACACATTGGAAAGGTTTGGTTACTTAAGGGCTTATTTATATAGTGTTTTCCACATTACACATTATAATACTTTAAATGTTTTAAGCCTCACTTATTAATATATGTGTTGGTTTATCTTAGCGCCACATAGAGGGGGGGTTTAAGACAATTTTTGAGTAAATTGTCTTAAATATTGTCTTTAAGGGATTGTCTCAAATTATTGTCTTAAAAAAATTTCTCTATAAAGACAAAATGAAATAGAAGTATTTTTGTCTCGTTAGAGACAATTTCACTTTTGTCTCTTTAGAGACAATATGAAAAAAAGTATTAAAAAAATTACCAATTTATTTTAAATATTATTTTAGTGTGGTTTTCAACATTCAATGTTTCCAGATTCTCGTCGTCCTCCTATTTGCTGAAATTTTATATTTATTTTTCCAAATGTGGTGGAAAATTTATGACAAAAATTATCAATGATTTTGAATTTGTGAGCAATGAACAATTGTTGAATACACAAAACATAATGTTCATAAAAAAACAAAGAAAATAATGCGCCCTAATATGAATTCAGAAAGTTAATGCCAATAAATATTTTTTATTTATATTTTATAAAATTGTTTGTATAAGCATGCACAACATGTACATCATAACATGACACAAGAAAATGATTCCTTTCTAAGAAAGAGAAAATGTTAATATTTTCCTACCAACTAGATCGACCATCCTATATGTGGCAACTTGCCTCGTACACTATTAACTGATTTATTTGAATTGATCCATGATTTTATCTATCCAAGTTAATTCTTATAAAATATGAAAGATGGAGCAAGTTGAAAGACTATTATGACCAACCATATCCCTAAAATCCAATGGAATATACCCAACTATCGGCATAACTCTTTTGAGCATGGCAAGGTAGCTTGACAATGAGTTGACTTAATTGTTTGGACTAGACAATTTTGCTTTAGAGTGGGAAATTTCTTCTTCTTGTGTGCCTATGTCTGGTCCTCTCAAAGGATGATAACCTTTCATTGTAATAATCAACTAAATCATGTACTTTGTTATTGATGAATGATAGGATTTCCAAATCATTTTAAGCATAGCACAGTCTTTCGAGATTTTGATAAGATTCTGGAGAGAGCTGAATTCTTCCTCTAAAGTAACAAACAAAGTGACAACAAAATTTTCTTGTAGACAAACAATATAAGATTTAACAAGTAAATCCATATGCATCATTCATTTAAAGAACCAAATGGAAAATAGGAAAACAAAGTAGTAATATCACCACACTATGCATAGCTAAACTCTTAAAAGACAATTTTCAAACTTACCTCATGCACCACCATAGTAATTTATTGAATAAGAAAATACAGAACTGTAGAAGAAATTAATGCACAATGTTTACTAGTTCTAGATAGTGTTTGACCTCCTTGCGAAACCCAATGACGAAGTTAAAGAACATTCTCTTCACTTGCCCATACTTCACTTTCCCTTTTACAAGTTAAGCACTCCATAAAGTTACTCCATTCATCTGCTTAAATATTATAAGTTTAAATTTGCGCCAAGCATTTTTAGATCAATGTGATCTGATATTGGAACATTCCAAAACATGAACCAAACCTGGAAAGATCTTTTGCAGGTAAAAGAAAACTGAGACTTCATCCTCATTTTCCAGTTCAAGGTCACATTTTGAATAAATTGTCTCTTCACTATAGTATGGAGTAAGAATATTGTCCCAAAATACCAAAATTAAGATAACATCAATTAATATTTCCAGATCAATATGTTCTTGCAAAGCATAGAGGTTGATTTAATGTGATGCATTCTGAAATTCAATTCTAAATAAATAATTTATTTTTATGTATCATGAATGTCATAAAGATAACTAGACTACTAATGTTGATTGGGAATATTCAAAAATGATAAAGAAAGAGAATATAAACATAGTGTTTTCCACATATATTTATCATAAAATCATTGTTATTTACCCATATCTTTGTATATGTTTCTGCCTTTCTCGAGAAACCAATGTTTGATACTCTGCAAAAATCTTGTATTTTAGAAATTAAACAGTTGATGTTTTTGCATTAGTCTACAATACACATCCTTCAGTTAGCAAATGCTAGATTAAGTTTATTAATTCTAGATGTTGTCAATGTCCCTTTGATAGACTTCTTGTTAAAGATATTTTAATTACTAAATGACTAAAATCTGCTGACGATTACTTCCTGAATTTATTTCTTTAAAAGCCCCAAAGATAGTTCAAACTTCAAACATCTGAATGTTGTTGAAAGGTAAACTTAACCAAGCTTCTAAAATAAGGATACTAAAGGGCCAAGTTGGAAAGACCATCCTCATAAACATTGCAAACAACTAAGTAACAATCATAGCATAATATGACCCCTAATTCATGAACACGTGTCCTACTCATAGGAATTGCAAACATGTAATTTTAATAAAACTTGGAATTTTACAAGTACACAAAAATTGCTGCTATTGAATTAGAAACAAAAGATATCATGCAAACTTGAAAGAGAGCATTTTTTGAAAAGTAGGTGCACATGGCATATCCATAAATAATGAGTTTGGAAAAAAAAGATATGTGGTGCATCCATGGTAGATTCCTTCACCGTTAAAAGCAAGTGAAACCTTTTTATCTGAGACCATGCCCACATAAATGAAGCAAAATTTACACTGTTATTCTCATATACATTAAAATTCATGCTACAAATCAATGGTAAGGCTTACAAGGGAAGTGATGCATACCTGTTCAATCCACTGGGATGTTGTTGGGGGGTGAAAAGATGACTACAGGTTTGGGTTTAGTGCCTGCAAACAACTGTCTATTTGTTTGGGGTGCATCTACAGAGTCACAGCTTCCATTGTTTAACTATTTCTTTCCCTAACCAGATTCTAAAATCTCTCTAATAAAAGCAAGAAACAATCAAATCATTGGTTGGTAAATTGAACTTTCAATTTGCACCATATATATGTAGTAGGAATAAGAACCAACGACTTGCCATTTTTATTTATAAATTTCCTTACATGCTTAAAATAATCAAGGAACAACACTTAGCCAATTTAAAATCAGTTCCTTTAAATTCCTTCTTAATATTCTTGATGGTAGCTTAAAATGACTATAGTAATGACCCCCAACTATCTAAATTCAGCATATGAAATAAGAAAATGTCATTTCACCTCACGTGAAGGCAATAAATCTTCTAAGGCCTCAAAGAATGTGCATCCAGAAGAGTATATAAAAGTAGATTGAAGCAAGTGTTAGATTCATTGGAAGCATTGGAAAACAATGTAGAGAGCAACGAAAATCTGTTGTTACAATAATTTTAGGGAGATAGACAGAAAGCAGATGATAGCTATTACATCAAACACTAGTTGTATTCATTTCCAAAGCAATAAAACAAGCTCCCAACGCATTTACCACTACCCTCCAATTTAGTTTTCCCCATAGGGTTTCCAGAACAAAAATCTGTGAGTTATATGAATTTCCATGACTTGTTTTTCTGCAAATTTTATTTCTATTATACTCAGAATATTTACCTCTTAGTAAACTTGAATTTGATACAAGCAAGTGGAAGAAAGAAACATTTTTTTGTGATTCTTACATTCTATAAGTTCAAGAGTTTCCAGATCAATATGACATTATTTCTTTCTGACACATTTAAGATTATGGCAGAATTTCTTCTCCTACGTTGGTTTATCAGTATTTCTTTCATCAAAACTACTTAGGTCTGGGAAAATTTTGGTCAACATTCAGTAAAAATAAAATTTATAGTGGTTTGATTGTTTTACATGGTTCAACCTCTTGGTTGTTGCTTTCTGTTGTTTAGCATGTTTTTCAATCTGTGAGTTCCTTGTGAGCTATTTTTCTTGAGGTTTGATGCATCTTCATCCCGAAGGCTCTTCTTCTTTCTTTTCATGAGGTGGATTGATTTTTCCATACCCATACCTGTACCTCTATGATCTTTTGTGATGGGCACTACTATATATCTAAAACATTTTCTGGAAGATCAAATTATCGTTATAGTTACTAAAGAAAGAAAAAGAGAATACAAAGAGGAACTTAATAGAGGCAAATAATCATGTTTTCTATGATAATCATATCAAAGACCAGAATAGAAAGTCTGATAGGATTCTGTTAATTTTTATTAGATTTCTCCAAATAAAGGGTATATATTTAATTTTTCATGTATATATTTGTGTTTTTATATGTTTTTGTATGAACATAATCAAACATACCCAACCCTCTAAAACAATGTCATACTAGTATACCATACCCATGTATCCATATCTGTATCCAATTCAACAACTTAGCATTAAAAATATACTCCATATATTATTACCATAGACTTTATGGGTCCTTATTCTTATTCTTAGGTTGTTTAAAATGTAATTTCCAACACTTAGCATTTACATGTCCAGCAATTTTTCAAAGACTACATTGATTCTTTGTATCCTTATTTTCTATACAACAATATTATCATTTTTTATCTTCTATTCATCTTTGAAATGTTTGTTCTTTTACTTGAAAGATTTTTCTTTACCTCTCTTATTCTCTTCATTCACATAATATGCTTGGACATGTACTTCATCCAAGTTCTTCGGCTTCATGGTAACCACCCTCCCTTAAATGTGGGTATGAAGCCCTCTAAGATACTTCTTGAGCATGTCCTTCTCATCCAAATCCATGCCATTCAACATGGCTTTCCTTCAAACTCTATAGTATAATCCCACACATTGCCTATTCTTTTGTCTATAAAACATCCATTTAATATTCCTCTTTTCACATTTAATTATGTAATTATCCCATCATACAAGAAAGCGACATTTTATTTTAAGGTAAGAAAAATATTTTTTGTACCCCATCAACTTTATGCACAAAAAAACATACTTCCATTTCTTTAATCTATGGTTCCAATATTTTCGTATTAATTTCCCCATCAAATGTTTTAATTGGTTGTTTTTCCCTTTTTAATCTTCAAAATCCTCTTTCAAGAAATCTTCACTTTTTATATCTTATTCATCTCTAATGCTCTTATTTCTTGGCAAGATATTTCATTGTCATCGACAAAAGATTGTTCTTGTACCATTTTTAATAATATTTATTTGTTTATTTGTCATGTATTCCTATTGTTGGACCAACTATTGTTGATTTTCAGTCACACATTTCATATTACTTTCTAATGCAGTCACCCATGTATGCAACTCCTCTATTTGGGATTTATTTGATCTAGTAATTGTCAAACAAAAAATACACTTCCAAAACCCACAAAGATCAAACTGTTTTCTTACCAGGGTGATCCCACAATACTGGTTTACAATTTTTGGCCAAATTGGACATTGAACTGATTTTTTCTAACTAAATCTTCATGTCACGTCTGAATTTTTCACTTACATATTTAAATGCAAACATTACTCGATATGTCGAATTTAGATTATTTAATGATTATTTAAAATATGGTTTAATTGAAATTCAAAATGAAATGAAGATGAAATTGAATTGGAATTGAAATGCAAATTATTGTATTTACGTTATTTCGAGGTTTGTCATTACTGATGATAAATCAAGTGCAAGTGAACGCAGGAAACAGGTGAACCAGATTGAAGACAAGAACAACGATCAGGTAGAGTTGTTTAGCCGATTGACGTTTACGAATAGATGGGATCTCACACACTCACGTAGATTGATATTTTAATGTCTTGTGCATGTATCATGCTTGCGAATTGAAAAATTTAGTTTGAGTGATTTCTCGAAAATTGCAAAAATGCATGTTCAAGTGATGATTTTGTTAAATTGATGAAATCTAATGTAATTTAAATAAATAGAATGTTTGTTTAATATTTTATTACTATTTTGGAAACATGAAGTTGAAATTTTGAAAATTAAATGTAATAGAATTCTAAATTCAAAATTTGATTAAATTTAGTTAAATAAAGTGATTTTTTTAAATTTAAATGTTATTTAAATTAGAAATTGTGAAAATGGAAGAATTTCAATATTTAGAAATAAAATTCATGTTTAAAATCAGTTAAATTGAGAAATTGAAACAAGTTTCGTTCAAAATTAAGTATTGAAATTGCACTCAAAATATGAACTTCACCTAAATTTAAAGAATAAAATATCTTAAATATCTTAAACTGAAAGTTTGAAATTTTGAACTGAGGATCAAAATGAGTAAATGGTGGATCTGAGTTTTGCATGAATGCATGTAAAATAGTTAAATAGGAGGTTGAAAATCCAAAATGAGGACACTCAGGAAATTGGGACATTGAGAAATTTCGAAATTGGGGAAGACACAGAGAATTTTCTTTATTCTGGAACAAAAACCAATTGAACATAGGAATTGTTATGTTTGTTGAGTTAAGAAATTCGAACTTTGGAGCAACTAATTACTCAATCCACGCAGCCACCAACACACAGCTCCTCTCCATTTGCATGTATTCCCCTTACACACTACACTTACCAGGAGCTAATTTGAGGAGGTGCAGCCAGTGTGAGTTAGGCGCGGCCAGTCTCCACCTCACACCTCCCTCACACGTAGTTTAGCAGCCAACTCTCCTTACGCAGCAAGGTAGGGGTGGACTATCTTTCCATCTTCCCACGCCTCCTGCAAAGTTGACAGTCATCCTCCATACGCAGCAGCAAGGGGACTGTCTTCCCTTGCCCATGCGCCTAGAGAAGGAGAAGGTGCGGCCAGGGAAGGCACGTACAACCTCTCCCCACACACATCCCCACTTGCCTACACAGAGGAAGAAAGATTAGTGAGCATCAAGTTAGGAAAAAGGAAAAAAGGAGATAAAAGAAGAACAGTTGCTTACCTCCCACCTATGCACAGAAAAACGAGGAGAATTAGCAGTAAGACAACAAAAAATAAAATTTACCATTAGAAAAGAAAGACAGAGAAAAACTCACAGTCATTTCTAGAATCCACAATATACTAGGTAGGAATTGTTACTCAAATTTCAATTAGATCTCTTGATTTCTTTCTCTAATAAATTCGAGAAGTGAACATTAGATAGTAAGAAGACCTTGATGAATAAAAATTAGGAAAAAGAAAGATTTAAAACTATGACTGTTAAAAATTATACTCGCAATTTTGTTAAAACTGAAAATAGAATCGAATTGTGGTAATTTCTAGAATGTTAGACAAAATTAGAGACACGGATTAAATGGGAAAATCAATTAGATAAAATCTTTATTTTAGTAAATTTCAATTGTGTTTCCAAAATTCAAAAAAAGATTAGAAACAAATTTTTTATTTATGCTGAGAATTTGATAAATTCTTATTTAAATCATGCTTAGAACACTAAACCAAAAATTAGAAAAACATATTAAACTTGAAAATGAACTTCCAATTTCGAGAAAAAAGAAATTATGGTGATGCAAATTAGTTGAATTGTACTGACAGAAAACAAAGATTATCGACAGAAAAACATAAAAACAGAATTTTAACTTGGAATTTTAAGACTATTCTTGAAACGAAGATTATTGAAACTTTGAATATTTCACTTTTCTTGAAAACTGTCAAAACTCAGAATTTTAAAATAGTTAGATTAAATTTGATAAATGATTGTTATTTAAATGCTGAAAATATGGTAAAACTGGACATAAAACATTCAAAATGGAGATTTGAATTATTTTTGAAAACATTCGGAACAATATTGAAACAACTTAAATTAAGTGAGACTATGAACAATTGAATGTGTACTCTTTTAATTTACGTTTTATATGTATTATTCAACATACTAGAGTTACACCTTCATTTAGAAAACTTTATTGATTATTTAAATGACTCAATTAGAATATTGATTTTATGACTTTTTACGAATTGGAACAATGAAAAGAGGTATTTGTTAAACTGTTTTCATTTTAAACGATGTTTTCAGTTAATGTTTTGAAAGATTGCAAAAGATTGCATTTGATTATTTAGACCATGCATGAATGATAGACAATTTTGCATGTGATGTGTTTTGGAAAGTTACCTTCCGGGACGGGTGCCGAATATGGGTTAATAGAGCTCGTTTTTATTTGTCGTGCATGACATTTTACTTGGTCAAGTAATTTTTGTACCATTGAAATAGATGGATTATTTGAGCTCTCTACTATATCCTATTATCGAACTTGCTTCTTTCTTAACTGAATTAGAAAACTCAAAATGCTTGTGGATTGCTAGTAGTACTAGGCATGCACCGAATTCCATCTTGCTCGTAGATTGCTTTTTGCTAAGCGATTCGTGCAGGGTCCGGTATTTCTTGACTGACTAAGAAATTCCGGGGAAGCATAAGCTTCGAGGTCGAGGTTGGGCGAAAAAAGCGCCTGATCCTTGTTCTCGTCTTCTTTTGAAAATTGATTATGGATGGAAGATCGACTGACTGATTGTTCATTTTAAATGCTTTATTATTCATGATGTATAAATTGACGAGTTTATGGCGATTGAATGCCTAAGTCTCGAAATTGTAAACTGGATATGTATCCTTCATTGTTATATTTATATGAAATGTGTTTTTCGACATTTGTAAGATCTAGACTGAATAATATGATGTTATCTTTTCAACCTTTATGTCAATGTATGTATTTCGACTTGTTCTTTTGAATGAATGAATGAATGTGATGACGACTTATTTGGAATATAATGGAATTTATTTTAAGTAATTGTCTTAGTTTGGAATTTAAGATTTCCGCACTTTACATTTGGTATCAGAGCAACCAGGTTCTACACAGCAACCTATGAGCTCATTATGCAAGAATGCGTACACCTTATCAGAAGATAAAGGTTGATAAGTTCTTGTGCTAGATAAGCGAGAGAAGAGAACTTAAGGAAGTAAGTATTAGTAACTTTGGTAATTGGGGCTAGTTAAAGAATCATCCCTGGAATTAGAATTCCTAAACCATCAACTTTTTATGAAACCTAGGATTGTAGAAGGTTATGCAAGCAGGTTATGTAGGAAGGTTAGCAAGAATAACCTGTACATACATGACTCTAAGGAAAAAAAAGGAATGAGTAGGAATGTGATAAAGTTGAATTGTAGCAATCTACAATTGTGAGAGAGTCAGGAACTCTTGGATTAGTGTAATCACTATGAATCAAAATATGTAAGTCAGAATATCTTGGAATGTTCAAAGTAGAATATGAACGAAGGAAGTATCCTCAAGGATTGGGGAATTTATGACTAAGAACATTTGTGTTAAGATAAAGATCTTGTTTGAAGAGAGATAGTATCGAGGAATTGAGAAAAGACCATAACAGTCTGAAGAAAAAAATTTTGAGGTTATGGAAGTTTGGGAATCAAACAACCTATGAATGATGGTTATAAAAAGGGAAAAAGGAATGCAACATGGTATTAAGTGTCAGGACACTGGAAGTTGCAAGGAAAGCAACACTTTGAGTTAAGTACATCAACAAAAATGATAGTATGGATATTCCTCGATTAATAAGGATATTAGAAAAAAAAAAAAAAAGATATAATATATTGGTTGAATATTTATTGGATATCCTACTGAATAATTCAATATGCTGAATCTGTGAGATAAAAAATTAAAAAATAATGAAAAATAACTTTGAGAAAAGTGTATATAAGGTATGCCATGAGGTAAGGATAGGCAATGAAAGGTCAACAGGAAAGGACAACAAAATCTTTCCAAAGAAGAAAGTAAAATCACTAAAAAGTTTCAACATAAGAAGAACGAAAGATGCAGAAGCATTAAGGGGTAGAAAGGAAGAGAGTGAATTGACTCAAGCTAAGTACCCCACCCAACGAAACTTGGTTATGACTTCTTTGCAAGTCATAAGGACAATTCAGTCATACATTTTATGACCACCAGGAGAAAATGATAAATGGGAAGGTTAAGAACTATGATCTTTATATCTTATGATTAACTGAACTAAAGACTAAAGAGTATTATTATCAATGCATTGGAAAAAGGATAGGCAATAACTTGATTATGATAGGGAAGATGATCATTTATGGGAATGGAAAGAAGAGATCTAAGAGATTTGTGATTGGAAGAAGTGTCTCCATACTCCTATATTTTATATATAGAGAATTTAAAGAATGATGTTATTTTGATATGAAATATGTTCATGTTGTGAAATGATTGGACATGAAAGTTTACTATGCTAGAAACCTATAGATGAGAAGAGGTATATTATCTAAAGCAATGAGATAAGTGTAAGATGTGATGTTATGTGAACCTCATCGAAATCTCCTATTGAGAATCATTACATCACTTAATTACTACATATTTTTGAATGAAACCTTGGGTTAAAGATAACCTAATTGGGACAAGAAGTCCATTCAATAAAGAGGGATATCTTAAGATGAGATTTAAACCTATTAAGTTGGATTACATATTGGAACTACTCTTTAACACCTATAATAGAAAATTAAGCTTGAATGAGTGTTGGATTGGATCTTGGCTATAGCCATATAAAGTAGAGAAATATATAAACTATCGGACTAGTTAACAAATAAGGATTTCATCCTAAGAATTGAGAACAGAATATTGGGTTAAGATTTGCCCATGCGATTGAATGTCATTGGAATTAATGAGACTCTATAAGGATAGAAGCTTAGGAGGGATGTATAGTAAATTAAAGAAAGCCATAATTTGACAAGACTTTACTTTTAGTAGCGCTTATTAAAAGAGAAACACTTTAAAGGAAAGCATTTATTGTCATGACAGAACATCATAGAAATTTTTACTTAGCAAGAAATGCTGAAGATTTTTATGAAGAAGAACATCAGAATTGTTACTCATGCTCAAAATAGAATATTGAATTGAGACTCATCTTTATAACTAAGGAATCCATAAGTTGAATTTTTATGCTTGTTGGTTGGATATGCAACTAAATTTGTTATTATCCGAAGATCAATGTTATAGAAAGAGAATTGTTACTCAAGATTAGTATCAGATTAAGCAAGAAAATTTTATTGAGTTAAGAAGGTCAATTGAATCTATGAAAATAATCTAAAGACAAAAGAATATCCATGGTATGAATGTCCTAAGATAGATGAGAATAGTATTCGTTAAACCCATATATATTTATGTGAAGATAATATGGCGTAAGGTCAAATAGGTTATCACTTAGTCGAAGGATAGACTATTGACGGATGTAAAAGAACCTATGTGTCCAAGATTTGAAATATTCGCGAATGAAACGAGGATAATAATGTTTGTATGTCAAGAAATAAAGATCCGGAATCATCATTGGTAGGACACGTAACTTACTTAAGATTTTGGAAGGAAAATTAAAATGCAAAACAAATTGATCTGTCTTTGTTTTATAGAATTAACAAAATGATCTAGTGGATAGATTCATCAGTGAAACCTTTGGGTTTGGAAACTTGACTTATAGGATTTTGATCCTAAATAATATATTATGGGTAAGAAGTTTCTTAGTAAATCTGAAAAGATATTTCCGTTTAGCAAATAATGACAGGGTTGTGTAAACCGAAATCTTACCATGAGATAATCATTGGAATAAATGTTCAATATATATTATTTTAACCAAATAAGTAAAAATAGTGGACTAAATCTTGAATGAATTATAATTTCTAGAATTGATGTTTGGACTATTATAAGGAAAGAAAGGAAACTCTATTAAGTTGGAAAGGCGTAAATATAATCTTAGATTTGAGAAAATTGTTCGAAAGGAAATAGTAGATAGAAGTGATCGTTTGGATTTAGTTGATAAGTGTCTAGGAGCAAGGTTATGCTTGAGATAGACAAGTAATTAAGGTAAAGTATTTTATAGTAAGGATAATGTATGTGAAAGTGGCAAATGGATTTGGGTTATGAGTTGTCTAAAAGTATAGGTACAAAGGAAAGGATTGGACCCACAATGTAGTGTACAATGCATCAACATTCCTTTCCCATTTGGGTTATACTAAGGACAAAGGCATGAACCATTGAATTATGATCACTAAGTATATATAATATTATATATATTGAATATATTTATAGAATAAAGTTCTTAAGGAGAGAAAGTATGTGTGAAGGATACGAAATTTTCATATGTGATAATAAGGATATTTGAAGAAGGGTCTAGAGAAGACAAGATTACTGTGCAGAATAAATGTTTGTTAATCTTATGTATTTTGGGAAATCATCAAAGTTGGCTCCGAGATTTGAGAGACCCTTTGATGTACTGGAAGTTATGAATTTCATCACTTAAAGACTAGTGTTGTTAAATGAACCAGTAGACTGAAGATAGTGCTACATGGGAGGATTCTATGATGATTGACTGTCCTTTTTCCTCATTTACTTTCTTAGAGTAGTATTTGCTTAATGCATGAGATACTTCATACTCTGGTTTTTGATTCACATGTTGTGAACTTGGATAGAGTGGATGCTACTATGAAATACTTATGCTTATGTGTTGAGAACTAAGATGTTAGTTACTATTTCATTATGCTTGATTGAATTACTATGTTTTAACCACGAAGATACTATGTTACTGATTGAGATAGTATGTTTTAATGATGATGATGTTGTGCTTATTGAATGATTAATAAGACATTGAGACGATGTCTCTTCCAAGAGGGGAAGGATGTCACGTTTGAATTTTTTACTTACAAATTTAAATGCAGACATTACTTGATATGTCGAATTTAGATTATTTAATTATCTTTCAAATATGGTTTAATTGAAATTCAAAATGAAATGAAGATGAAATTGAATTGGATTTGAAATGAAAAATATTGTATTTATGTTTTTTATGGGTTTGTCATTACTGATGATAAATCGAGCGCAAGTGAAGGCAGGAAATAGGTGAACGAGATTGAAGGCGAGAACAAATATCATGTAGAGTTGTTTAGCCATTGACGTTTACGAATAGATGGGATCTCACACACTCACGTAGATTGATATTTTAATGTCTTGTGCGTATATCATGCTCGCGAATTGAAAAATTTAGTTTCAGTGATTTCTCAAAAATTGCAAAAATGCATGTTCAAGTGATGATTTTGTTAAATTGATGAAATCTATTGTAATTTAAATAAATAGAATGTTTGTTTAATATTTTATTACTATTTTGGAAACATGAAGTTGAAATTTTGAAAATTAAATGTAATAGAATTCTAAATTCAAAATCTGATTAAATTTAGTTAAATAAAGTGATTTTTTTAAATTTAAATGTTATTTAAATTGGAAATTGTGAAAATGGAAGAATTTCATTATTTAGAAATAAAATTCATATTTAAAATCAGTTAAATTGAGAAATTGAAACAAGTTATGTTCAAAATTAAGTATTGAAATTGCACTCAAAATATGAACTTCACCTAAATTTAAAGAATAAAATATCTTAAATATCTTATACTAAAAGTTTGAAATTTTGAACTGAGGATCAAAATGAGTAAATGGTGGATCTGAGTTTTGCATGAATGCATGTAAAATAGTTAAATAGGAGGTTGAAAATCTGAAATGAGGACACTCAGGAAATTGGGACATTGAGAAATTTCAAAATTGGGGAAGACACAGAGAATTTTCTTTATTCTGGAGCGAAAACCAATTGAACAGAGAAATTGTTATGTTTGTTGAGTTAAGAAATTCAAACTTGGAGCAACTGATTACTCAATCCACGCAGCCACCAACACATAGCTCCTCTCCATTCACATGTATTCCCCCTACACACCACACTTACCTGGAGCTAATTTGAGGAGGTGCGGCTAGTGTGAGTTAGGTGCGGTCAGTCTCCACCTCACACCTCGCTCACACGTAGTTTAGCAGCCAACTCTACTTACGCAGCAAGGTAGGGGCGGACTGTCTTTCCATCTTCCCATGCCTCCTGCAAAGTTGATAGTCATCCTCCATACGCAGCAGCAAGGGGACTGTCTTCCCTTGCCCACATGCCTAGAGAAGGAGAAGGTGCGGCTAGGGAAGGCACGTACAACCTCTCCCCACACACATCCCCACTTGCTTGCACAGAGGAAGAAAGATTAGTGAGCATCAAGGTAGGAAAAAAAAAAAAGAGATAAAAGAAGAACAGTTGCTTACCTCTCGCCTATGCACAGAAAAAGGAGGAGACTTAGCAGTAAGACAGCAAAAAGTAAAATTTACCATTAGAAAAGAAAGACAGAGAAAAACTCAGTCATTTCCAGAATCCACAATATACCAGGTAGGAATTGTTACTCAAATTTCAATTAGATCTCTTGATTTCTTTCTCTAATAAATTATGGAAGTGAACATTAGATAGTAAGAAGACCTTGATGAATAAAAATTAGGAAAAAGAAAGATTTAAAACTATGACTGTTAAAAATTATACTTGCAATTTTGTTAAAACTGAAAACATAATCGAATTGTGGTAATTTCCAGAATCTTAGACAAAATTAGAGACATGGATTAAATGGGAAAATCAATTAGATAAAATCTTTATTTTAGTAAATTTCAACTGTGTTTCCAAAATTCAAAAAAAGATTAGAAACAAAATTTTTATTTATGCTGAGAATTTGATAAATTCTGATTTAAATCATGCTTAGAATAGTAAACCGAAAATTAGAAAAACCTATTAAACTTGAAAATGAACTTCCAATTTCGAGAAAAAAGAAATTATGGTGATGCAAATTAGTTGAATTGTATTGACAAAAAACAAAGATTATCGACAGAAAAACATAAAAACATAATTTTAACTTGGAATTTTAAGACTATTCTTGAAACGAAGATTATTGAAACTTTGAATATTTCACTTTTCTTGAAAACTGTCAAAAATCAGAATTTTAAAATAGTTAGATTAAATTTGATAAATGATTGTTATTTAAACACTGAAAATATGGTAAAACTAGAAATAAAACATTCAAAATGGAGATTTGAATTATTTTTGAAAACATTCAGAACAATATTGAAACAACTTAAATTAAGTGAGACTATGAAAAATTGAACGTGTACTCTTTTAATTTATGTTTTATATGTATTATTCAACATACTGGAGTTACACCTTCATTTAGAAAACTTTATTGATTATTTAAATGACTCAATTAGAATATTGATTTTATGATTTTTTACGAATTGGAACAATGAAAAGAGGTATTTGTTAAACTGTTTTCATTTTAAACGATGTTTTCAGTTAATGTTTTGAAAGATTGCAAAAGATTGCATTTGATTATTTAGACCATGCATGAATGATAAATAATTTTGAATGTGATGTGTTTTGGAAAGTTACCTTCCGGGACGAGTGCCGAATATGGGTTAATAGAGCTCGTTTTTATTTGTCGTGCATGACATTTTACTTGGCCAAGTAATTTTTGTACCATTGAAATAGATGGATTATTTGAGCTCTCTACCATATCCTAGTATTGAACTTGCTTCTTTCTTAACTGAATTAGAAAATTGAAAATGCTTGTGGATTACTAGTAGTACTAGGCATGCACCAGATTCCATCTTGCTCATAGATTGCTTTTTGCTAAGTGATTTGTGCAGGGTCAGGTATTTCTTGACTAACTAAGAAATTCCGGGGAAGCGTAAGCTTCGAGGTTGGGTGGAAAAAGCGCCTGATCCTTGTTCTCGTCTTCTTTTGAAAATTGATTATGGATGGAAGATCAACTGACTGATTCTTCATTTTAAATGCTTTATTATTCATGATGTATAAATCGATGAGCTTATGGCGACTGAATGCCTAAGTCTCAAAATTGTAAACTGGATATGTATCCTTCATTGTTATATTTATATGAAATGTGTTTTTCGACATTTGTAAGATCTAGACTGAATAATATGATGTTATATTTTTGACCTTTATGTCGATGTATGTATTTTGACTTGTTCTTTTGAATGAATGAATAAATGTGATGATGACTTATTTGGAATATAATGGAATTTATTTTAAGTAATTGTCTTAGTTTGGAATTTAAGATTTCCGCACTTTACACTTCACTTTCGAACACCTATAGCGGCTAAACTATGAGGAATTTGAAGATGATGAAAACTAGTGATTTGTGACATTTTGTCTGTAGATTCTAAATATATTTTTTTCAAAAAATTTAGAATCAGATTGCACTTCTATTTTCATCTCCTTCGAAAACTAATTTTGTTCAGTAAACACCATTTTTAAGGAGTGACGCTCACCGTAAAACACAATTTTTTTTCTGCGAAGGATAAAATTCTATTTTTATTGAATTTAGATTTATAGTTACGATATCTAGTGCTTCCAATTGGTTTCATAGTCTTTTATTGAATATTTTTTCCTTAATCAAGTTTTGAAATCAAACCAATTACAATTTAGACATAGGTGGACCATATAACACATAACTTTTTTTGTATGTATTGAAATTCAATTTTATTTTTTTTGTTGGATCAAGGAATTCAATATATGGTGCACTCTTTCAAAATTTTTTTTTTGATAATCTTCTATTTTTTCACATGTGTAGAATAGAGAGCTTGATTTTCGGTGAAAAACCAACATTCACAAAAAATAAAAAATAAATATAATAAATAAATTAAATTTATTTAAAATTATAATTTTTGGGAAGCTTATAATAAGGACCACATACTTACATAAAATAAATTTTAAATGAATTCATTTTATCCCCAAAAAGGTAAATCAAAAGTGTTTTTTTATCAATATTTTGATAGGTGTAAAGAAGACTCCATTATAAGTATGGTTTAAAACTAGTGGGGTTCTATTCAAGGGGGTTTGATCTAAGGTGGTTTGATCAAACCCTCTTCAATTGGAATACTTAAAATAAAAATTTGTAAAGCCTAAATCATTATATTTTATAAAAATATGTGATTTCAACAAAAATCAAAATCTCCCAGAAATTGTAAACCAACATTGTGGGATCACCCACCAAAATGATTCATACTCTCTAATTTAAAGTAGAATTTAAGAACTACAAATATTAAATCTACTTTCAACTTTCTCTAACAAATAAAATTATTAAAGATCATAAATGTTGTTGAAAATCATATCATAAAGAAAATAATTGATTCAACACAGATAACTAGAAACCTTTTGAGAGAAAAAACGAGCTTGGTGACAATAATTTTTTGTATACTTTCAATGGAATTAATTGTAAAAACAAGTACAATGTAAATGAAACAAGAATATCTTCTACTACTCTATCAAGCCTCTACACACAATGAATTGTTTAATTCTTCTAATTCTCCTTAGTACAACACTTAAATCTTTCCTCTCATGCCAAATCACATACTTTCCACTTGTATTTATAATTTTTGCTGATGCCCGTAGGCCGTTAAAGAAACCTCTAGAAGTTAGAATATAAAAGGACGCAATTTCATTTTAGTTTTTTGTTTTCGATAGTCAAGGATCAAATCCTCAATTGCACATTTGACCCTACAGTTGTGACTCTATCTTATGGAAGTTCAACCTTGCAACTGCAGATTCAACCCAAAAAGTGAAAAATCAACCCTGATCATTCTATAAATCTCTATCTTTGTCATTTTCCCAAATTCAACTTATTGTTCAAGTTTTGATTCTTTCTAATTCTTGTGGATCAATAATTAAGATATTCACAAAATGTACTTTCCTTACTTCCTCCTAATGAGAGGAAGTTGTCCCAAGCTTTTTAAATGAGATGAGTAAAAAAAATCTACAAAAGGGTTGACAAAGAATTGCTTGACCTTTGTTGGTAGAAAACTTTGGCTTGACCTCAAGTTGGCTTACATCAACAACATGGATGTCAAAATTATCTAGAAGACCTAAGAAAAGAGCAATGTATCCAAATGCTTGAAGAATAGTGTAAAGCCCATACATTAAGGGTTTCAACTTGTGATGTTAGTTCTAAAATCCCTTATCATCTAAATGAAGCCAAACGATCACCAACTTGGCTGATATAATTAGGAGAGGCGCACTGCCTTGAATTCATCCCATTTCTACTATAGAGAATGTTTTGAATCTGGGCATGAAGCTTGACCCAAGTCTACAGAAAGGGAACAACTTTGTCTTACACCTTTGTTGGTGGTGCATATCTAGAGCTGGAAGAACCACCAACAGTTCATAAGGCACCAAAGGTTAAAAGCCATAACCACTTACTTGAGTACCAGACCTATGAAATCTTAGCATTACATAGGAATCAACTTTAACCATCACAAGAAATTGGAAACTGTTGGAGAGACCCCCTTTTGTTAACAATATTTCTAAGTATCTGGTCTATGGTACAAGTATTTTTGTAGCCGTCTGTAGATGTTTGATCTAATATGGTAAACTTAAGGATTTACGGTTTGCACTCCACTTTTTATGTAAAATATCAACATTTAAGGATGGACTGGTACAATTTTGGGAATAATAAATTGATAGAAAGGTTTTGAGGTTACTGGAACAAGTTATTCCTAGCTAAAAAGGCTGATAGAAGAATGCATGGATATGTTAAAAAAAAGGCTAAAATGGAGGTTTCTGGAACAAGTTATTCCTAGCTAAAAAGGCTGATAGAAGAATGGATATTTTAAAAAAACAAACCATAAAGAAATGATACAAAATGCTATTAGACCAAAGAGTTGAGCCAAGTTATGCCAAAATGGAGGTTGCTGGAACAAGTTATTCCTAACTAAAAAGGCTGATAGAAAAATGTATGGATATGTTAAAAAAAAATACCAGAAATGATAGAAAATGCTATTAGACCAAAGAGTTGAGCTCCATTTTGGTTTTAATTCTGTATATTTTTCCATTAGTAGCTTATTTCTAGTGTTTTTGGCCACTAATGCCCCTTTTAGTGGTGACAGGCCTGTTGCAACCATCATTCCACCTATTAATAAATAAAAAGACAACTATTTATATTTTTTTGAGATGATAAGGATCCCCCAACCTACAAGCCATGTCTAGATTTCAATGTATAAAGACATCTAAAATAATATAATAAATTACCAACATACCAAAAACTTCAGATCGCTTAGAGACTCCACCACAATTGCCAGTACTACCACCATGGCCACCACTAGCACTGTAGCCAGTGTAGTGATCTTCTGATGAAGACAGTCCTCGACCTCCATGGGCCAGTTCAACCTGCATACAAAAAAATACATTCAACACATATACACATACTAATTGTGTAGAGTGAAAGAGGAAACAAAGTACTCAGGCTGTTATAGAAAATAAAAATAAAAATTCTGTAAGTAATTGTCACTGCCTTTGCTATGTTCCTTCTCACCCTTAATCTATGCCCATCAAAATTATATCCATCACGACCACGAATTGCATCCTCTGCATCTCGAGCATCTTCAAACTACAATAACACAAATAATATGCAGAAATTATCTACATGAAAACTATTTTTTAAAATGGCTGGAGAAATCAAAGTAATATCAAACAGGAGCATCCTATTTGAAGAAACCACCATGATAAGTGAATCATTGTCCAAATTTGACACCCACTGTAAGAAATGGAAATAGTAGAATGTTCAAAAGTGAGATGATTGGCATACCTCCATGAAACAATAACCAGGAGGCCGAGAAGGAACTTTAAGATCAATGTCAACAATGGGCCCACACTACTCAAAAAGCCAAACAAAGCAAGAAAAAACAAGATGCTAATGAAATATATATTAAAGCATTTATAAGTTACAATGATCAATCCATTGTTCTTTCAAAATAATACTCTAATGAAACTCTAAGTAGAATATTTAGTAACAAAAGTCTGATCCAAGCTATCAATAGGGAGCCAAAACTTAATTACAATCAGAGTACAAGTGTTTTTAAGATAGCATTCTAATCCAATTTTTGTACTATGAAATATGTCAATGATTTGAAAGAAAACACCCCAAAGCAAATTTTTTAGGATCGACACAAAAAATGTTCCAAAATCTACTAAATTAGGTTAGCTAGCTGCCAAAGAGGTCCACTTTCACAAATCTCCAGCCTTTGTAAAATCATATTGCTCTCATAAATATAGTATATAAAAATGCAGAACGTGTCTATTACCTTTTAGAACTCTAAAATATCTCCTACTGTTTAAAAATGGGAAAATGTGGATTTTAATCATCTTAAAGTCTCAATGCTATACAAGGAACTAAAAAGGTTTTCTACACAGCCATAAGTTCAACAAAATTCTTAGTTATATTATTTCATTTTACTAAACCATAAAATTAATGAAAATTTATAAATTTTTCAAACATAACTTTTACAACAATCCACTTTAAAACACAAGCTTAACTAGGTTTTCATCACAATAGCTATTTGTAATTTGATTTATTAGTCTAATAATTTTTCATTCTAATCCAATCAACAACTCTATGTGCTTGGATTTGGAAGACAATTATTAAATTATTTTAGTAAAATGAATATCTAAGTAACCATGACTAAGAAGGAATAGTTGTCATGATGTGTTTCAAGCATGAAACCCACCTGGAAGACAACAAATTTCTAAATCAAGATCATATAACAATAGTTTGAATAAAGGACCACTCTTTTCCATCTCACTTACTAAAATCCTAAATTAAAGAAAACTGGGATCCTAAATTTTATATATGATTGAGAATGAAGAATCATAACCATCCATAAAGAGAAAGAAACCCTACAATCTTCAAAACAAAAATTGGATGCATACATGAAATTTGTCAAATCAACTTTAAAGTTCCAACCATAATCAAAGCTGGAATATATAGATAATGATAATGTTTTAATTTTTCACCATACCCCAACTGACAAGTGATAAACCACCAATTAGAACACCTACAAGGTAGACCATGACTTACTAGAAGATAAATTCAAATATAGTATTATCACCAAGCTCTAGTTTTTTGGTTCTTGACGACAACAACAAAGCACTATGCATGACAAACACATTGTTCACTCACACTGTCAAAAAGTAACCTATAAATTATGAGATCGAAATCATTAATCAAACCTATAATAACTCGTTGATTTTTATCTTTGTAGAAATAAAATAGACAATTGACATACCAAATGACAAGTACATCTTAGTATAAATCGAATAGACAATTGACATAGCAAATGACAAGTACAACTACTATGTAGAGTGAATAGTAAATCTAGAAAACTGGATTGCAATAATACGTCTTAATAGGTCAATTTCCACGACGCCCCAACACTAGCATATCAACATTGTAGTCCTTCATGGCATTGCAAAGGACATCCCTGGCATCTCCAATCACAACCTATATCTCTAGAACCACCTACAATAGAAGCAAAAATGGTGCATGAAACTCCAACAAGGAGACCCAAAATGATGAATCTTAACCTATGTTCTTTAACTATTTCACATTATTTTATTCACTATAGATGCAATCTTAAAAACGCTCAGTGTTCATTGAGCTAAGCTACTGGATGATTTCAGTGCCCTTAAAACTACCAACTTTTTAATTGACAAGGAAGGATCTTTTTCCTCAGAACTATCTATTCAAAGGGTCATGTGCTTTAAGGCTTTCAAGCAAAGATTTTAAACTTCCAAAGGAGATTTGTTTTCAAAAAATTATTTCCACAACTAAAAAAAAAAATGCTTGTGTAGTTTTTAATGTGCAGTCAACAAGGATACCCAAAATGATGAATCTTCATACAATATGATTAAGAATTAGATTCTTGTTTTGCATGGATTTTCTCTTTGCATGTTTGTTATGTGGAAATTATAATTCATTAGTTCCTTAATTTATCTCCTTTACTTTTCTAATTATCATTCTCGGCGATGGTTGATGTTTTTTTTTGCTCTTTGTGTAGGGGGGGCGATTTAGGGAAGTTGTGGAGGAGAAGAGACAGAGGCTTCAGATGCATATCTTGACATGTGTTCAAGAAGCAACATCTAAAAATCTTAAGGAAAGAGATATAGAGGTGGCAAACATAAATAAGAAAAATGTAGAACTAGAAGAGAAGATGAAGAAATTGAGTTTGGAAGTAAATGCATGGAAATATCAAGCAAAATGCAATGAAACTTTGATTAATACTCTTAAATTAAATCTGTCGCAAGCTTATGCCCAAAGAAGGGAGAGTAAAGAATGATTTGGAGATAGCGAAGTGGATGATACAACTTTGGAATCTTAAAGATTTGGGACATTTGGGTGCAAAATCCCATGGAATTGTAATATGGAGAGCAAGGCCAATAATTCAACTTAAGGTTAATACATGTTTGTTTGGTAATTGGACTATCAGTTGAATTGGAATGGATTCCAATCTAGTTTTATTGTACCATTTAAATGCAAACTGTAAATAAATTGATAAATCTCCATAAGATGTTTTTGGGAGGACCATGGATTATTTTTATCAACAGTTGGATTACATCTTGATAGAAGAATATATTTTCATTTGATCATGGAACATCTAGACATATTGATTATGATAGGGGGCAATGACAATGGAGAAAGAGATTTATGAATAGCCAACCTTATTAAAAGATGAAGATGTATTACATGCCATGTTGATGCTTACATCTACTTAGAGTTGGGTAAGTGCACCAATCTGTGACACAATTTAGGTGCCAAATTGAAAAAACAATTAAAAAAACCCCGAAATAAGCCCTTTGGCGCATGCCAAATGACTAAAAATCCATTTGGTGCATGCCAAATGGCTAAAAAGACATTTGGCGCACGCCAAATGTCTTTTTAGACATAAAAATAAAAAATGGGGTTTGGAACCCTCATTTTGTCTTCAACCCGCAGCTTTAGGAGGTAGATTTCAGGTCTGGAACTCACGCTCACCAAATCTCTACCATTGTTTCCATCCTTAGCTTGCCATTTTCCATGAGGATGTCGTGAACACGTCGGAGAGGTCGAAGATTGCAAAGAGGTGTGTATTTTTATTCTATTTATTTCAAATTTGATTTGGAATGCAACTTTAAATAGATTTTTATAATAAATTTTTTTTCTAATTCTCAGCCCGAATGAATCTCCACCTCAAAAAATTGAGAATTCACAATCACCCCCTCATCAAGAGCCTCCTATACAAGAACAACCTGAAACCCCTCCCTCAATTCATAGGCATCCTCAAGGAACATAAGAAAATATTCAAAATCAAATTGAAAATAATAAAAGAGACATTCAACAATTAATTACAAGATTAACCGAGCATGTCGAAACCCACCCTTACAGGAGAGGGATTTTTGAATCATTGAAGTCAATTTTAACTCATGTAGGAGAAATGAGCGAGCAAATGAATTTTTGGTCAACTAAGAGAGATGAGATGAGGCAATTTTATGCTAATGGTTTGTCATATGTAGATGTCAAAAAACTAAAAATTAGCAAAGCCAAGTTGTGTGCCCTATTTAGAGACCCAAAAACCAATGAACCTTTGTCCCATGCATGCAGGAGGTTCTCCATCCATTGGTGCCACCATGATTTAATTAAAAACAAATTTTGGGAGCGGTGGTGGATGGTATTTGACCAGCCTCAATGTAATAACCATGAGGTGCCGCAATACTTTTTGAGGAAACTCTATTGCGATTTTGTCCCCTATAAAATGACAAACTATTTTGACATCTTAGACTTTCAGGGTAGAGGTGGGGGCTCCACACACGATAGACCTATTGCACGATGTAATCCACAGTTGGCACCGAGAGCCTTGGGCAGACCCATGGTGGAGCATGTCGTTGTTCCTTCCATTTTTAAGGACAGTGTAGAGATGGACATAATGAATTCGATTGGCTCACTCACCAGACCATTTTACAGTGTGCGAGTCCTCTAGTAGAGATTGGTGTGGAGGAGACGTGTAGGCCCCGAGCTCCACCCCACCATTGTAGCACTTGTGGTGATGTTTTCACGTACGATTATCAAGGTGATCATGATGCAGCTACACAACCTACATCAGTTGTAGAGGCGATGGATTTTAGAGATGATATTTTGAATGATACATTCAACATTGACACTCAGGTAAAATTTCGCAAGTTATTTTAATGTTGTTTATTAAAATATATTTTGAAATTTAAGAATAACTAAATTAGTAGAATTTTGATATGATGAAATTTTAGGGTCGCACTGTTCATGAGGGATGCTCTATTCCTACAGACCCTTATACATTCTCGATGATGAGTCCATAGGTATGCAACTAGTATTAAAGATATTATTATTGCATTTGAATAGTTGAATGTTATATCTGAATGTTTCTCATAACATGCTTCAGATTTCAAACAGTTTCCTAGTCCACCTTCTTCCTCCATACCTCGTGATTCATATTATCAAACAACGTACACTCAGGTAGCCTTTATTCATTAATGGTGTTGTAAATCTATGTTAGCTAGTTTTCCTAATTTTGCATATCTACAAATCTAAAAAAATGATGAGAAACACAAACATTGCATTCAAGTATTCCTTGATCGTGTCACATTATGTTCTCCTATATCAACATGATACCTAAGATATTGTTTCATTTGTAGTTGTTGACAAGAGATAGCCTTGGTGATGTTGGTGGCACGATGGACCATGGAGTTGTTGCAACAATAGCCAATTCTAATCCATTGAGAGAGGTATGGAATAGATTAGTCGATTTGACATTATATTTTCTCTTTTATGGTCTATTATAGAAAATTTTCATGATGATTTTATGTAGTTTAATTTCTATCTTTATGGTTGCTATAGGTGACCTTGTCACTCCAGATTGTGGACATGGTGATGATTTAAATGTGCATGATGACTATATGTATGCGGTAAGTGATTATATTTTGTTATATGCCATTCCATAATTCAATTTCTATGTTTTAACATCTTTTATTTTAATTGTATAAGTTGAAGGTCCAGAGTGAAGAGAGGAGGAGTAGTGGGCGTGTTCGAAAGACAAGACAAGCAATAGTCACTCCATCTAGCTGAGTTTCGAAGGCAGCACAGGATCTATTTCCTTCCCCTAGAGGGAAATGACTATGTATTGGTGTTGTTTATTGTATGCCTATGTGGAATTTCAGAACATATGTTTTGTACTATTGATATATATACGTGATATTTTATGTCCAAATGGCTCCTTTGTACTAAGCCTATATGGTTTTTTTGGATATATTTATATAATTTTATCAATATATATCATTGTATAGCCTTTTGGATTTTTGATTAAAGAAACTCTTATTTTTCTACTGCCATTCTTGAATGATGTTATCATGCGTATCGTGTAAGTTGTATTCTTGAATGTTGTAGGCATAGATTTTGTTTACATCTAATGCTTAATTAATTACTGGAAAACACTCAATAAGCCCCATCTAAAGCGTATTGTATAAATAAGCTCCATTCGTGGTGGTTTGTATCCTTTGGAATGCTTCAATTACTTGTGCCTCACTGATGCAGAGGCAAGGAGGCTCAAACCCAATCAGTCTGATAACCTGCCTTCAAGGGGCTCCTAACAAGATTAATACAACCTATTTTGAGCAATCCACACGACCTCAAAGCCCCATCAAACCAAACTCTTCTACCCAATAATCCACCCTTGTAGCACTTTGATGCAGAGCCAAGGTGGAGAAGACTCACAACAATGGAAATATCAATTCTCAATCAAGAACTCTTCTTCATAATGATTCAACCTAATAGGCATTAACCCACCCTCAAGGGTCTCAACTCCTCAACCTTGCAAATGAACAACAAGACTCCACCAAGGCCCTACAAAGACCATAAAAATTCATACAATGACAATTGAATCAATTGAGAACAATCCCTTAGTCAGATTCATCAAGGTTTCCAAAACTCACATTTGTGACTAGTTATTCTTGTAGTACTCAAAACTCACTGTTAGCCAGATTTCTCTCAACCTTTCCAAAACACTAGACAAGTACAAGATGGATTGAGATACCCTTTTCAGGGATACACAACATACCAAAGAATCAGTGGTCACTCTTTTGGACCGACATACACTTTCAGCACACCTACTTCAATTTTGGCTTCACAATTAGCCCTTTTTTCCAAAGGGACCACCCTTCCAAATTTAGGTATCTACCCACACTCCTTGGAAAGTCTTAGGTCATCATGCAAAACATCAAATTTTTCCATTATTTTTTGTCTACAGAGCCTCTAACTCACTATCCCAAGTAACCCTCCTAAACCTTCACAAAATCAAGGGTTTTAAAGAAACATACAACTCTAGATCTTTATCAACAATTCCAAAGCCCCAAACACCTCATAATACTTCTACATAGACTCATCAGACCCTCACATAACCCTTATAGGCATTAATTCTTAAAAACCTCTCTTTGGTTCCTCACTTCCATGTTGGAAAACACCTGTTCAGTCTTAGAATAGTCACAAAAATGCCACATAATTATGACTCCTTATTCCAAAATGAGTTGAAACACTTATTATAACATTTTTCCAATCAATCCACCAAGATACAGTAGCAAATAGTAGGTGGATTGATTGTTACATCACAAATTTCCCCTCAAACCCTTGATTCAACAACACTAGGATAGTCATTGTTTGTGTTGGTTCTCTCTACAAACAAAGAGTTAAGACACCAAATAAAAATGAAATGAATTATAAAAATATAGACACATGCTCTGAAATTATTAGACCATGAAGAGCTTGTATGTGCTCGTACAACACTCAAAAAGATCAAGAAAACAATATTTTTCTAGAAAATTGCTCAAAACTGTGGTGTTTATTGTGTAAAATTGTTATAAAACTTCTTCCACTCTCTCATTCGAGCCTTGGTAAGGATTTTTAAATAATTTTCCAACAACCATCTTCTCCCCAATGCCCATAACCAACCTTGGGATTAGTTGGTCGCTTAATTACATTGGTTTGTGTTAAATTTGCGTTGTCAGCATTTTACAACTTATATGATTTCTAATTGACTTCTAAGACACAAAACACCCTTTATTTGCATTATGCTTGATCTCTCCAAGCTTATTAGAAAAAATAAACCTAAAGACACTAACATTTCCCTATTGATGTATTCAAATAAAAATAAATTGATGATGTGGTGTAGGTGCTCCTGTACGAAACTCAAAACCCGGTCCAAGCCTAATTTCTCCCAACCTTTCCAAAACACCTGACCATTTAAAGGTGGATTAAGATACCCTTTTCAGGGTTACACAAAATATTCCAAAACCAATAGTAACTCTTTTGGACCAACATGAACTTTCAATACACCTCCCTCACTCTAGGCTTCACAATTAGGCCCAATTTCCAAAGGAACCCCCTCACAAACTCACCTCCAAACCAAGGAAACTTGAAATAGTCTTAGGGATGCTCACAAAACTCGGGATTCTTCCATAGTGAAGAATTTTCTGATGCGTGTCAAAGTCCTCAAACAACCAAACTGCAACATTCTTAACTCAATACCTTCAAAGCCATGTTCTAGTAACAACCATCGAACCTATAGGATATTCTATGTTTTCTCTATCTATAACTGTGGACTCCAATTTATTTATGGCCTTGATACAATGGCATAGGTAATAATCTGTACCCTCTTCATTGTCTTCATCTGCAATCACCGCATAAACGTGCCCTGCATTGATATGTTCATCTTGTTAGATTTATTTACTCAGCAACATAATAAAACTTGTAAGTAAGATATATTACTTGGTTCTAGTAGGTCCGATACATGATCAAAGTCAATGGATGATTGCATCTCCATGATTTGTAGAGCCATTGGGAGCTGATAAGTGTCAAGTGGGGTTAGACTTCTTATAGACCATTTGTCAACCCACTCTGTTGACTTGCAATCATTCCATGATTGAAGTGTACATGCACAACAAAATCATGCCATCTTCCTTATATGGATAGTCCATGTACCTACATTGGAGCTTCTAAAAGAGTGTAGCTCACTCGATCCTGTTAGTGTACAACAATCCTCATACTTTGCAATGTTAGTATCATCTACTAAATGAAAAAATCTACGAACTAGAGAATTACCTTCACTACCTAGACCCATTGAACCATTGCACCATTGGACAATTGATCTTGCATCTGTCAACTTTACACTGTTTGTGTACTTTAACTCTTCTCATGCTAGGGCTCTTTTGATACATGCACCTGCTCCATCATGCTCCCCCTTTCCATGCCCGACCTTTGAGAAGTTCCAAATATGTTGAACAACACTAATCCTATGCATCCTGCTCAACCAGTAAAACATTCTAGTGTTCTTGAATTGTGATGTACAATTATCTGACCATATGATATTCTAACTAAATGGTATGCCCCTGCTAGCCAAATCAGCATAGAACATATGAAAGCAACCTTGAACAAACTCTGTAGAATGTGTGTGATCATCACTAATGTAAAAGTGATACTCCCTCAATACTTTCCTATTTTCCTCTGTACTATCATTTGCATGAATGAATGCTATATGCACAAATATAAAAACCTGCACAGAGTTGTAGTATTGTGATTGCACCTCATTTTGTGGTTGTAGTGTGTAGTTCTTAGCAAAGTCGACAACTGAAATGATATGACGAAGTGGAAATGTGTCCTTGCATAACTTAAATTGTGAGTCCAACCATTGTGCTTTGTGTGTATGCATTGCATAATCATAGACCACTTGATCACAAAAAATGCCCATAAACTGATACACTGGAATCTTATCACTGACCAATTCACACTTCTTTTCTTCTTTCCCATCTTTTAGACTATATGCCATTGCCTTATATTTGCCAAATTCCACAATTTTGTCTCCAATTTTGTGTGTACTAGCCATGAGTTGGAAAATTGGCAAATTTTGCATGCCACCACAATGATCACATGTTCCATCCAAACATGATTTTTTGTAAAAAATTTGACCATCCTCTCTTTCACATAAAATGGAAGACAAAAATTTCCTTGAAGATTTAGGTGGAGGCATTATGTTACATTCCTGCAAAACATTGTCAGTATGCATATCTACACATATACATCGATAAACATCATAATGGTTAGAAAACTCAATATGAACCCTACAACAACAAGTAGTGTGTGTGTCATTTATTTTGACATAAAAAAGGCTTTAGCATTTCAAAATACCTTTGACATATTTTAATTTCAAGAAACATCTGTACAAACTCAGCAAAAAATTGGGATTGAGTGGTATCCAAATAATGCATTAGATGTGGCCCATGGTTTTTACTACCAATTCTCCTTCTAACAACATCTCTTTGATTAGGAGAGGTCCTTGTGTTATCCTTCCAATAATTCAAAATTAAAGATCTCAAGCCTTGATCAATTCTTGTGTCTTTATGTGGCACTCTACCCAAAAAATTTCCATAGGGTACGTGCTGGATCATGATGGTTGAAAAAGTGGCGATATGTAAGTGATATGATGGCCCATGTGGTTGACGACTTTTTCTCTACCCAAAATTGATGAAAAGAAAAGGGTTTTTAAAGGAGATTCTTAGCTTTCCACAAATATAAATTATGATTTACTTTGAATTTAATAAATAATTATTATTCAGTTTCTATTTGAATTACGACTAAAGACCTGATTGATAGGCTGATTGAAAAACATCTATAGGTTTCAAAGGGTATCACATTTTTTAAATCTGAAACATGCGTCACCTTCTATGCTTCACATACTATAGGATTAAAAAAAAAAGAATTGAATTTCATGAATTTTTTATCAAGTTAAGGTGGTCAGACGTACTAGTTTTTATATTTTTAAAAATTTGTAATAAAAAAATCATAATTAATTATTTACGTGGAAAAAACTTACAAAAAAATATGTATCACATTGGGACATGAGTCTTCTACTTATATCTAAAATCTTATAAAAAATTATTATCATTCTATTGTGGTTAGGGTGGTCAGACAGACACCTACTTATTTTTTCTCTGAAATTTAAGTACTATTGCATTGAAATTTGAAATTTTCACCAAATAGATTTTTTAAAAATAAAAATAAACCTAGTAGTTTAGAAACTATATTCAATTTGCAATAGATTCTATTCTTATATTTTTCTGAAATAATATAGTTAACTTATTCAAATTTTTACGTCAAGTTGTCTAACTCTGATTTTTCTGAATTTTATTGCCACTTAGGGGTCTGTTTTTTCCATGATGATCCTGCACATGCCCCATAACTCATTGTTGTTTGGATCCTCCACTCTTTCATGCCTTCCTTTGGCTCTCAATAGAGATGATCTAATTATTTTCGAAGACTTACTTGCTTTTGTAAGGTTCACCTTGTTCCTTGTTTGGCTGCTTAACAATGTTGTTGTCATCACACATCGTGTGTCACAACTATCCTTCGTGTGTGAGGTGGAACCCACGCTATCATATGCACTCATCAAGTTCTTTACAATGGAATTTTCACTTGAGTCATGCAAAACTCTTAGCCCAAGAGCCTTCATGGTGGGCCTAAATTTTAGTTTCCTCATCATTTCAACAAATAGTTGGCATCTTCCACCCTCACTTATCTTCACAAAAAGAAAACTCCATATCCTTTGTGCATATCTTTCAGATGTACATTTAAGAATCTTATTAGGCATCAATTTCAAAAACATTGGAATCAATATCAATCAAAAATTTAGGTTTTCTATGCAAAACTCTAGGAGGAGTTCTCAAATGTAAATTTGTGTCAATATTGGGAAGGTCAACAACATCAGGGATAGATCGTGTACCTTCAATTCGAGGTGCAATTGATGACATACCTTGAGATTGACATGTAAATGATTTTGTACCTCCAAATTGAGATGTCGTTTGTGGAGTGCCTTCAAATAGAGATGTGTTTGCTGATGTACTTTCAAAATACAATGATTTTGATGGTGTGTCTTCAATTGGAGAAGTGATTTTCGATGTACCTGGAAAACCACATGTTGTTGTCAATGTGTCTTCAACTGGAGATGTGCATTGAGCTTCACCTATGGTTGATGATGTGCCCCCAACTTCTGTATCCATTCCTGTCCTTCCATGAAATTTCCTCATTTGTGCCCTTTGTTTTTCCAATTTGACATCTCTCTTAGATTGCACGAGAATTTGCAGTTGTATGGGCTGCAATTCCTTCACTTCATGAGCTACATTTTTTGATTCTCTTCTCCTTGCATTTTTAGCTACACATTCTTCTGGTGTTAGAGGCTTCAGTCATTTCCTCAACATGACCTTCAATGCTACATGTTCACAAACACACATAGAACAAAAGTAAGTAATGCATTTTACAAAAATATTGATATCGCTGATTACATTGCATTAAATATGAAGCACACCAAAGCATTTTATGAAAGAAGGCAGCAAGCTGTTTGGAATTATCAAACATGTCTATGCTACACAATTTTTTTCATACATGATGGAGTTAGATGTATGTAGGGTTAGATATTAGAGTAGGGATTTTGAGTGTGTTTGAAGAGTTGGAAAAGTACCTAGAGGCTGATGCAGTACATGTAGGGATCCACAATGAACTTGTTCAAATATTTAGAGGAAGGCTCTTAATAGACTTACACACAACTTGATCACTTAACTTACCAAGAAACACCATTTTTGATGTAGAGAGGGGTGGAAACCATTCAATATAGCAAATCAATTAGAATCAATTAGATTCCAAAGCAAAACCATATGTTCAACTGAAAATCCCAACTTCTACCAAACTTTCCCTTGTAGCATAGGTAACCCGGTTCAAGGGCCTTTTCACCAATATTTTCCAAAACACTTGACAAACTCAGGGATGATCTTAAGATACCCATTTGCAAGTTATAAAACATAGCTAAACCCCAACATCAACTCCTTTTGACCAACATTGACTTCCAATAGACCCACCTTGGAAAAGGCTATTCAATTGGCCTAATTTACAAAGAGAGTACCTTTTAAACACTACATCTTCACTCAAGATCCTCGAAACAAAGTATTTTATGTGTTAAAACCTCCAATTTCCTGATTTGTTTCTAGGTCCAAGACCTCTAGACCCCTAATACACCAAACCCTCAATTTTAAGCAAAATACTTAGGGTTTTAATGAAACTCCTATCTCCCGGACCTGCTAGACCCATACAAAGCACCAAACACACTTACCAGACCCTGCACATGGTGAATAAAACATTACATGGACATTCATTCCAATATTTTTTCAAAACAGCACTTGAAGCCCTAATTTTCACCATGAAAAGACCCTGCTATAGTCCTAGAACATCATCCCAAACACCCAACCTTGACCACACAACATTATAAATAGGTTAGCCACGTATTTTAAAAGTTAGAGGACCCATTCCACAAGTTACAGTAGGGAGAAAAAGTGTAATGGGTCGAATTACATAATGAAACCCCTCAATCCAAGAACACTGTGAAAGTAGGTAGAAGTAGTAAAAATAATATAACTTTTGCTATACAAAGAGTTAGAACCTCTAAATAGATGAAACTGAAAGCTAATTCATTAATCTACAACATCCAGCTAGTTTCATATCATCTTAGAGTTTGTACAGGTTGTACAACAACAAGAAAAGTGAGAGAAACTAGTAAATTTATAGAATTTAATAACGTTCTTCTTGATAAAAAAAATGGGGTACAAGTCAACCAACAACCTCTCCTTCGAGGCCTTGAGGGTTATTAAACATATTTTTATTTCATTCCAAATCCCTTGAACTTTACAACTTTTGCATCTTTTACCAACTTTTCTGACCACGTTTAGCCAAATTGCAAGCTATGACACAACTGAACTACCTTAGCTCCAATTAAATTATAAAATGGTCTAATTGACCTTACTAAACACAATATAATCAACATTAACTAAAATCCTAGCATTTGACCATGCTCACTAAAGATGACATTTTTAACAAAATTGAGCTTACAAGGTGCTCCTGCACCAGAGGCCTGGAACATTGATTTTGAAGTTGTGTCATTTGACTAGCATTATTGAACTTGAAATTTATAAAGGTTATGATGAAAAATTCATGAATTAGAGTTTCTAGTAATCTTGAGTTTATTTCATTTTGTTAGAAGTGATTGTTGTATGAATACAATATTTCGAGCAATAGACTTACATATGGTGGGTTTTGTTAAAATCTTCCAGAGGTTTAGAATGGTAGTCTTCTTGAAAAGCATAGCTTGTTATTTATGGATGATCTTTGTTTTTTTCTAGATGTCAATTGGTTGGTTTAGCATTGAATTGAGGTTTTTGAGATTGAAGATTGTTTGAAACTGATCTAATTATAATTGTTGAAGGTTTTGTCTCCTTGCTTTGCATCACAAACCTAGGGTATAAATTGTTGCCACCTAAATGAAAACTAGAGACTTGTGTTTATGTTTATCAAAACCAAATATTTGATTGTCAACAAAGTCATGAAGAATATGGATTCAAAGAAGGGTTTGCGATGCTATATCTTATAATTATTCACTATTTCTTTGGAAATGAGGTAACTTAGAAAGACAATAAGCATTCTCAACTATGTCAACTCACTTGAATTTATCTAAGCACATGTGATGAAGCTGAATTTTTTATGGAACAAAAAAATTAATGGAAAATTATATTAACATTGATGAAAGCTATTAGGTTTTCCAAATTAGATGAAAATATTTTTTTTCCAAATTAGTTGAAAAAAGAATGAAATACAGTGAATTCCACTAGCCATGTTGGAAATTGACTACTATAAGCAATGCAAACAGAATTCATAATTAAATTTATGTTAAGTAAATGTCATGTTTTTATTTTTTTGGCTCTTCAAACTCATAAAAATTGAATTGTTTTATGCAAATCCCATCTAATTAAATGTTGAATTCTATGTCCAATTTTTATGATTAATAAAATCATTAAGAAAATTTAGTTTATATTGTCAAAAAAAAACAAATATACTAAATATAAACATTTCAATTTACCAAAATGAATATATTACCCCAAATAATGTAAAATGATGTAGAAACTTCAAAATTTCTTCTTCTACGTTGTCTACCATGTAGATTGGTGGTAAAAAGCTGATAGATCAAGCATAGATTGGTACAACACGAAGTCAGCTGCATAAAAAAAAGAGTGTTTATGACTTGGATAAACTATTGAACCTAAGAAATATAGGAGAATGTGGGCCTAAATCACAGGGTCAAGCCTTATTTTTACTATTTCAAGGTAAAACCCATTTGGTGCACGCCAAATTTGGCGCTCTCCAAAATTTGTGAGTGCCAAATATGTTCCTCTGAAAGGGAGAGACTTCAAAGAGAGGGAGAGACACAAAGTGGGAGAGAGATAGAGGGAGTGGGAGAGAGAGAGGGGGGGATGTGAGGGAGAGACTTGAGAGAGAGAGAGGGGGAGCGAGAGGGCATGGGAGGGAGAAACCTAAGAGAGAGATAGGGAGAGAGGATGGGAGGGAGACACCTAAGAGAAGGAGAGGGAGTCAAAGTGGGAGAGAAGGGGTGGGAAGGAGACACCTAAGAAAGTAGGGTGGGAGGTAAGTGAGGCATGACAGAGAGGAATTGTGAGATAAGTGAGGCCTAATCCCTCAACCGCTATACCCTATCAACCCTCAACCCTTAACCCTCAGCCTTTAAACCCTAATCCCTTAACCCCTATACCCTCTTAATCCCTCAACCCTCAACACTTAACCCTCAACCCTTAGCCCTTAAACCCTAATCCCTCAACCCACATACACTCTTAATCCCTCAACCCTCAACCCTCAACCCTTAAACCCTAATCCCTAAACCCCCATACCATCTTAATCCCTCAACCCTCAACCCTTTACCATTAAACCCTAATCCCTCAACCCCCATACCCTCTTAATCCCTCAACCCCTCAACCCTCAACCCTCAACCCTTAAACCCTAATCCCTCAACCCCCATACCCTCTTAATCCTCAGCCTCAGCCTTAACCTAATCCCTCAACCCCTCCCAGCCCTCAACCCTCAACCCTCAACCTTAACCCTAGTCCCTCAACCCCCATACACTCTTAATCCCTCAACCCTCAACCCTTAACCCCTAATCCCTCAACCCCTATACTCTCTTAATCCCTCAACCCTCAACCCTTAACCCTTAACCCCTGTTCCATCAACTCCCATACCCTCTTAATCCCTCAACCTCAACCTTCAACCCTCAACCATCAACCTTTAACCCTTAAACCCCCATACCCTCTTAATCCCTCAACCCTCAACCCTCAACCCTCAACCATCAACCTTTAACCCTTAAACCCCCATACCCTCTTAATCCGTCAACCCTCAACCATCAACCCTTAAAAACTAATCCGTCAACCCTCATACCCTCTTAATCCCTAAACCCTCAACTATCAACCATTCAACCCAAATCCCTCAACCCCCATACCCTCTTAATCCCTCAACCCTCAACCCTTAACCCTTAATCCCTCAACCCTATACCTCTTGAAATCCTCAACCCTCCTTGTAAGCACGAATCCCTCAGACCCCATACCCTCTTAATCCCTCAACCCCTCAACCCTCAACCCTTAAACCTTAATCCATCAACCCCCATACCCTCTTAATCGCTCAATCCTCAACCCTCAACCCTTAAACCCTAATCCCTGAACACCCATACCCTCTTAATCCCTCAACCCATCAACCCTTAACCCTTAAACCTTAATCCATGAACCCCCATACCCTCTTAATCCCTCAACCCTCAACCCTTAACCCTTAAACCCTAATCCATCAACCCCCATACCCTCTTCATCCCTCAACCCTTAAACCCTAATCCCTCAACCCCCATACCTTCATAATACCTCAACCCTCAACCCTATCCCCTTAAAGACTAATTCCTCAAACCCCATACCTTTTTAATCCCCCAACCCTCAACCCTTAACCCCTAATCCCTCAAGCCCAATACACTCTTAATCCCTCAACCCTCGACTCTCAACCCTTAAAGCCTAATTCATCAACCCCCATACCCTCTTAATTCCTCAACCCTCAACCCTTAACCCCGATACCCTCTTAATCTCTCAACCCTCAACCCTAAAACCCAAATCCATCAACACCCATACCATCTTAATCCCTCAACCCTTAAAACCTAATAGCTCAACCCCCATACCCTCTTAATACCTCAACCCTCAACCCTTAACCCCTAATCCCTCAACCCTCAACCCTTAAACCCTAATACCTCAATCCCCATACCCTCTTAATCCCTCAACTCCTCAACCCTCAACCCTTAACCCTAAACCCCTAAACCCTAATCCATCAACCCTCATACCCTCTTAATCCCTCAACCCACAACCCTCAACCCTTGAACCCTAATCCCTCAACCCTCAGTCCTTAACCCCTAATACCTCAACCCCTATACCCTCTTAAATAATCAACTGTCAACCCTATCCCCTTAAACACTAATCCCTAAACCCCCATACCCTCGTAAGACCTCAACCCTTAACCCTTAAACCTTGATCCATCAACCCCCATACCCTCTTAATCCCTCAACCCTCAACCCTCA